>PVIC010001400.1:0-92577 GCA_004025085.1 Thryonomys swinderianus | reverse complement strand
TTTTTGCACCCCTTTCCTTGGGAGTGGCCCCTCCTCTTAGCTGCTCAGGACACAGCTCTGCTTGACCCCTCCTTGCCTTCCGAAGGCATCCCATAGAGCCCTCACACTCAGGGCCAAGCCAGCCCCTCGGCTGGCCAAGGACAGAGGATACTCTGCCTTCCCTTCCTGTCCCTCTCCCGAGGTGTCTTCTCATTCACCACCTTTCTCCCTTCTCCTTCCCCTCTCATATCAAAGATAAAGAGCTGCAGGGGCTGGAGATTTAGCTCAGTGGTTCCGGCGCCTGCCTTGCAAGTGCAAGGTCCTGAGTTCAATCCCGGTAACCATGTACAATGCTGGGTGTGGTGACTCACGCCCACCAGCAATCAACACCACATACCACAATGCTGGGCATGGTGGCTCACACCTGTAATCCCAGCACTCCGGAGGCAAAGACAGGAGGATTGCTGAGTTCAAGGCTTGCCTGAGCTACATAGTGAGCTTAGGCGACTACAAAGCAAGACCCTGACTCAAAAAAAAAAAAAAAGAGATAAAGAGCTGCAAAAGCGTCCACTGCTTAGAGAGCTGTTCATTCTTCAGTGCCCTCAAAATGTCATATTATCGTTTGGGTTTAGTTAATATAATCAATGATAAAAATATTCATGTATAATAAAAAGAAATATCAGGGCTTTTTCCATAAAGATACCTCATGTACCTCTATTTTTGCACTATATTGATGGAATATAATTTTCCAGTCATTGCATTAAATACATTACACATATAATTCAATTGTATTACATAAGCACACTTGTACATTTTATATTGTACATAATGTTTATGCCTTTGCAATATGAGTAGCCAAAAAAATCACTTTTCATTTGTCACAATCCTTCATGCATTTAACTATCACAGCAAATCTCTGACGTAATTCCAGTTTTATAGGTGAAGAAACTCAGCCTCAAACTCAAACTCAGGAGTATGCGATCTGTTGTCCGACACCACCCCCCTAGTGTGGAGCCATGGCTGGGTGTGAGCACAGGCTACCCAGAGCCCTTCCACCATTCCCACCCTCTCGGCCCAATTTCAGATCAAAGGAACACGAGCAGCATGAGCTCATGCTGACCAAGAGCTACAAGCTGCAGCCACAATGCCAAGTCCTCACATCCACTCGACTGCTGCATTTAAATATGGAGTGTACATCCAGTCTTAGGTCTTGAGGGCCAGATCCTTCCAGGCACCAGTACTGAGAGTCAGGCCCTACAGAGCTGGCTGCATCATGAGGGTGCTAACCTGTGATGTTTCTGCTTCAACACAGGCCCGGAAACAACAGAGCCAAGTAAGCATGGACTGAAACCTCCAAAATTAATCCATGAGCCAAAATTAATCTGTTCTCGCTGATGTTTCTGTCAGATATTTTGTCTCAAAGATACGAAGTTAACCAATACAGGACCCCCACGACACACAAACCCACACAAATAATATTCATGTCTGATTCCAAGGCAAGGACCAGTATTTCTTCTGGAAAAATTTTTAAGATAAGAATTTGCATTCTTTATTTTAAAGTGGGGAGTGTCAGAGGCATGAGCCAGGCAGCCTCCTGCTTGTTTTCAAAGGCATATGTGCTCCAAAGAGCACCCTGACCCAAAGAAGTATAAACTGGTCCATTCAAGGGCCCGACCCACTTAGTAATTCCCTTGCAACACAGGAAAAAAAATGGTACTCCTGTGCTTTCAATGACCTCATATCCCAGCAACAGTGAAAATTCAAGGGAGAAAGATTTTGCTGTCTTTCCTGCATGTGCAAACGGGAATCTTCCCCCGGGTACCTGCACTACTGCACTGACACTGCTCAGCCCTGGACCAAACAGGGAGCTGCCCTTTGGAAGCCACTGCGGTGAGCTGGGAACGCTGCCTGGGCCTCTAATGAATGGGAACTTGTTGTATAAATGGAAACAAGCTTAACATGCTTCATTCATTATTGTCAGGAAAAAAGGAGAGGGAAAGGAGCAGGGGCCCCTATGCCAACTTTTTAAAAGTCTCTCTGGCCCATTTGGTTGCATAAAAACTACCCTGTTGTCCCCAGCCACTCCACATCTTGGCAGTGACTTCTCTATGCACCCACCCTCTAGCCCTTGGCACTGAAGATAGATGATCTTTGTAGCTGGGCCTTCAGAAAGGTAACTTCAGCGCAGGGGAAGAACTAATAAGGATGGAGGAATAACTAGCTACTTCACTCCGGCCTAGACAGGCTGTTTCAGCTGCAGGGCACAGAGGGCGGTCAGCCACTGAAACCTTTAGCTAGTTCTTCCAAAGAAAGAGAGAATGTGAATGCCAGGAGGGCCTGGAGCAAGTGCTGTCAAACAAACTAAATTACAGCGTCTGACTCTGACATCTCAAGAGCTTCTTCAGAGGGAGCTGTTTCCCATCTCCAGGCCCCTCTCCTGATGTTCTTTGTCATTGCATTTCCAGAACAACGGGGCAGAGCAGGACCTACTGAGACATAGATAGAAATCAGTAAACAGATTGTCTCTGGTCACCCTCTTTGCCTGAAATACTGATACCAATACACAGGACTTGAGCACAAGCCCCCTTCTCGAGTCAAACCACAAAGGACAGAGTGAGTGATCACAACAGAGCCATTGCAGCTTGGCATTGCCTAGCTACTTCTTTGTAGCAAACAAAGCTTAAGAGGGCTTGAATTCAACCAAGTACAGATTTTGCCACAGAAGCCACTTATGGGATAACAATCAGCTCAACTTGTGGGTCTGTGAAAAGATCCATCTCATAGATTTCCATTATTAAAGCCAATCTCAATAGATGGAAAAAAAATACTTAGAGCTGATCTAACAAAAATGGCCTGAATTTTGGTCTTCTCAAAACCAGGAAGACCAACTCAATCCCAAATAAGTGAAAACTCTCTAGTTAAGGATCATCAAGCTGGACAGAGAGAGAGAGAGAGACAGGATCACACAGGGCTTAAGGAGATAAAGATAGTAACTCATTTATCTTCAAGGATCAAAAGAGAATCTTACAAGATGAATTAGCTGTACTCTTCACATCTGTTAATTCCATTTCACTCCCTGGAAGCATCAATGAGTTCAGCCAACTTGTGACATTGTATGTTCCATTTAGGCAACAAATGTTCATTGAGGGCCTATTGCATGCCAAGAAGTCTACAGCCACAGTAGTGAAGATTAATCTAGTCTCTCTCTTCACAGAGACTGGAGTCCACAGGACCAGCTGTCCCTTCAACTATGTCACCTACTAAGAAGTTAAGGTGGAAAGAGCACTGGACCAAGGATCAAAGAAATTGAGGTCAAGACTTGGCTTTGCCACTGTCCTTACAAATGAACATTAGTAAATCCCATAGGTGCCTTCACACCTTAGTAAAATGAGGTTTGTGAGATCCAGCATAGTTTATTTTCTGCTTGTGTGCCTTGGAATGGAGAGCTCAGAGCTTCTGTGGGACACAATGGAGGATGCTCATGGTTCACAGGATATCTATAATTAATTATAGATATAATTAAACTCTATTGGAAAACATGGGTACTTCTCTAGTCCCACGAAACCATCATGTGTGTCAAAATCCCCTGGCACCTTGTTTAGCTGCAGATGCTCACACCGTGGGTCCAGTAGGGCCAAAGAGTTTGCGTATCTGACAAGCATCCAGGTGACACTGATCTAGCTCAACCATGAACTGTATTTTCCATAGCAAGGTCTTATCTGGTGGCTTCCAAATCTTTTTCTTTTTCCTTCTACAAAGAGCACCCTCTTCAGAGACACTCTCATGGACTATCTCTTTCTGCTCTATTTCTTACTCTACAGTGAACGGCTGTTTGGTGTTGGTCATAGTCACTTGCACAAGGTGGGGGGACAGGTCTTGCATCTATTTTTGGCAAACAGGAAGCATCTTGCCAGGTAGGGACCCCCTCACAGCTGGTGGCCAAGTGGCAGGATTCCATAATGACTGAAGCAAGAAATCACTCCAGTTTCTGCCTCCCTGCAAGAGAACTCAGAAGATGTTAAAGCAGCTCAAGACAAGCTAAAGGCCATGTTTAGCCTGAGCCCGTGGAAGTCAGTCACAGGCTACATGAAGGACAGAGCTCACTTCACTTCCCATTCCCTTATCTCTGCTTCTCATTTCTCAAGGGAGCTTTTGCTTTGCTCCCATCCTGTGAGGCTACCAGCGGTCTGGAGCCAGTGTGATGAAAGAGATGCCAGCAAAGCCCTTTGCTTCTCTGTGATGGCTCTCTTCCATCACAGGAAAAATCATCATTGAATATTTCCAGGCAGTAACATCCATCATGTAAATAAGTATCACTCATATGGTGTAAATGTTTAACAAATGACTGATTTGTAGCATTTTCCAATTCCCATCGTATAAATACTCCCATGCCAGCCAATATCAAAATAATGAATATGACTTTGCTAAACATGGAATCAGAAAGGCTTACTAGCCTTTGGCTCTCATAAGCTGGTACCATGTGGTACCAACATACCACAGGTGAAGACTCTAAGTTTGATGCCAGACAAATAAAGCTGTATATGCAGAAAAGATTTATAGCCACTTTATCACCTTTCTCATCATTTTTCCTTTACTATCAAACTAGATCAACCTGCCAAGGTCTTTAACAATTGATAATATTTCTTTATTGCAAAATATTGGCAGGAATGTTACCACTACATAATTTAAGTGCTTAGTCCATAGATAGCCTAAGGAGCTTTCTCTGTCTTCTATTGAATGATTGTCTTGTGCCAAAGAAATAGAGCGCCCTTCCAACAGTTTCTATACAATTAGTAACTCTCTGGAGAAAAGAAAAAAAATATCTAGTGCCCACACTGAAATTAAAATGACTCAAAACGTTTTATTTTGCTGTAATTATGTATTTTATGGAATTTTCAGACTTGTAAAGGTGCGTTGGAAATTAATGCTTTCATGAGCTTAAATGTGCTATTTCAAAGAAATGAGACGAAATTTCTATACAAGAAAATTATAATCAAGGGGTTCTTGATCCAATTTTTCTTAAAAATTTAAAAAGGGATCAATTTGTACTCAATTTTAAAAATAGTTTGAACTTCAGGAAATATACACTCCCTGACATATTCTAAGGATTATGGAGGCTCAAACATATTAGAAAGTCACCATTAGACTGCTAGAATGATCTCAAATTATTTCTCTTCTTGTGTAGTCATGGTCTTTGTAGTATCACTTTGCAATTTCTAACAACTTGAGGCACAATTCCCTTCCCCTTCTTTGGAACATGGATTGGTCTTACGTTTCTTCAGCCAACGGAATGTGAGAACTCAGTGTGCTCAGTGCAAGCCTAATTTCCAGGTGTATTTCAGAATGTCCCACTTGCTGGTCCAAGAGAGCTAGTAGCACGTGAACTAACCCCAGAGCAGCCTCCTGAGGAGCCGGAGACCATCTGGAGCGAGTCTGAACCATCCCAGATGACACCGCTTTCCAACAACATGTACTCATGGGAGTGATCTGAGCCAGCACCTCCTCACACCTGAACCCACTTCTGAACCCAAGTGGCTACACTCCAGCTTCTTGCCCTCAAGAAGCTATTGCCAGTAAGAGCCCTGGGCTTGCAGGTGAGGCTAACTGCTAAGAGCCACCTGCAGATGAAACTCAGAAAACTCACTAGCCAAATGCAACACGGAGATTTTCTGCGGATGCTGACTGCAAGCAAACCAGCTGTAAAAGGACAATTTAAAGACAATGAGGGAAAGTTTACTAGTACTGAGTGTTACTGAGGAATTACTGTCAGTCTTGGAAGATGTGATAATGGTGTTTAAATTTATATAGAGACAAATTTGCAATAAGTATATACATACTGCAGTTTTAAAAGCAAAATGCCTTGTGGTTAGAATTTGCTTTAAAGTATTCCAGCAATGAGATAAAGCGACAGGAAATGGTGACTGAATGAGATAGAAGACACAAAATGTTATGGTGACAATTGAAGGTTGATAATGGTTGTGTGGCAGTTTATTAGGTTATTTTCTCTTCTTTGAGATATGTCTGAAAATTTCCAAAATATCTTTTTGTTTTGCTTTGTTTTGTTGAGACAGGGTCTCGCTTTGTAGCTCAGGCTGGCCCTGAGCTCATTATGTAGCCCAGGCAGGCCTTGAACTCAGCAATCTTCCTGCCATTGCCTCCCGGGTGCTGGGATGACAGGCGTGAGCCACCACACCCAGCACTGTGGTATGAGGTACTGATTGCTGGTGGGTGTGAGCCACCATGCCCGGTATTGTTGTATGTGGTTACCAGAGATCGAACCAGGGACCTTGCGCTTGCTAGGCAGGTGCCAGAACCACTGAGCTAAATCTCCAGCCCTCCAAAATATCTTTTAAAATATATTTTCTCTGAGAAGAAGCTCTGGAGCTCATTTCTGAGACTTTCCCAAGAATGGAGAAAGGACACAGCCACTGAGCAGAAAGATATGTCATGTGCTCCCTGGTCTCATTATTCACTCAAATAACCAATAAATTCCATAGTTCTGCTCTGGGAGCAAGAGGAGTCAAGTAAGAGATATGGAGATTAGATTAGCTTAAAAGTCAAACCAAATGAAATGTACCAATTTACAAATGTAAGCCCAAACTATGTTTACTGAAAATTACAAAATTAGTAACAGGAGAATGAGACGCATGCAAATTCTGGTTTTGTGTCCAATATTTCTCCACAGCAGCACACCACACCCTTACTTTAGTCACACACAAAGCAGTCAGATGTTGTTTATTAAACACTTCTGGTTGCAAGTTTCAGAAATCACTTTTAGCAACAAAAGTTCAATGTCTAGATTGATCAAAGCATTATAATCACTGGAGGCTTAGGCAGTTAAACCCCCACATCATAGTGTCTTGATACAACAAACAGTTCTTCCCCACTCATGCTGCTGTTCAGGGGCAGTGCTCCCAGTCAGAGGCTGCCAGGTTCGGCTTTCCAGCCTTGGGAAGCAAAAGAAAATGAAAGCTCTCCATGGGCTGGGTTTATTTGCCGGGTTTGGAAATGAGATATATGGCTGCAGCCATGTTTTATAAGAACTCATAGGCCACAGCACACAGGACCTACCATCATGTATCCACCATCGTGCATGCAGCCCACCACCGACCGAACTGTCCTAGTCTGGCTCACGACTGCTCTGTGTCAACCATGTGTTGAAACATCATGATCTTCGGTGTCATCCCACAGGATAGAAACTGCAGAGCTGGTACATTAACTACTAGCATTTCACATTTCCTCTCTCTTATTGCTCAGCTGCGTGAGAGACAAAGCCAAGAAAACAGAGGAGAAGAGATGAGCTAGAATATGCAGTGCTAGAACAAAGGGCTCTGAGATCAGGAGAGTAGGAGCCCCATCCCAGAGCTGAGAAAGCTTCCTAGAGGGATCCTTTCTCTTTGTCCTTCAGAAGCAAAGATATCCAGGAAGAAGAGTCATGCGTACAAAAGTACAGATTGGAAGGAGTGTGTGTACTTGGGAAGAAAGGTTGTGTGATTGTAGCAAAAATGCTCCATGAAGTCCAGAGAAGAAGCTGATGGAGCAGTTCAAGAGAGAGACAGTGAGGCCTGACAAGAGAGGTACAAGGAATCCAAGGAAATCCCTGAAATTTCCAGCTGGACAATATGTGGACACCAGACAGCATCAGGTGCTTTGCAAAGAAATAAAATTCAGGGCCAGAGATTTAGTTCAGTGGTTCCGGTGCCTGCCTAGCAAGCACAAGATCCTGAGTTTGATCTGTGATGACCACATACAACAATGCCAGGCATGGTGGCTCATGCCTGTAATCCCAGCATTCGGCAGGCAGAGGCAGGAGGATTGCTGAGTTCGAGGCTTGCCTGGGCTACATAGTGAGCTCAGGGCCAGCCTGAACTACAAAGCAAGACCCTGTCTCCAAAAACTAAAAAAAGAAAATTCATTTAAGTCATAATTCCATATGCTTAAGCTAAAAGAGGAAAATTTCCTGAGAGAAAGTCTATGAGAAAAGGTTTTATATCAGAGTTTTCAGTACATTTATAATACACAGAGCTTGACCTGGAACAGCAAATATTATGTGGCCTAGTTTGGTTGCAGACAGTTGATATGCTGTTTCCAGCTGAAAACCAAACTCAGAAACCAAAGTCAATCACTTTGATCATTTTAAATCTTCTCAGTTTCTAGAGTTCAACACATATAAATGTTAAACTCTTTTGAAAATGTGTCTTTCCTTTCTGTATTTAACTCGATTAAAAATTTGAATATAGAAAAGGATATTGCTTTCTATGTGTAATAGTTTTACTTTGTAAATCTTTAGTAGGAACTACATTACAAAACTATTACAATGAAGAACTGTTAGATGATATTACTTGGAAAATGTGTAAGAATGGCTAATGATCTTTTAAGAGCTTTAGCAGTTTTATTAATAAGGGCATAGATTAAATATCTACCTCAGTCTTGAGAATTAGAATTGAGAAAAGTGTCCAAAGATACATTCACTTTTTAAAAATGATGTAAAATCCTTGATGCCCCCCCAAGCTGACAATGTGACAGAAATAGGGCCACAAAACCTACAATCATTGAAAGATGCTAGAAAAATTTAGTGATATTAGAAAGTAATTATGTTCATATTTGCTCTGAATAGATACAATTTTATGTACTTTTAATAAGAACAGGATATTTATTCTATGATCCAGTTTCAGACATGACAATTCCAAGTGTTCCGTGTTGAAAACATCATAATGAAATTCCCGTCCTGAGAGCTCCACAGGTCCTTGTCATGGCCAGTACTGTGCTTCCTTGTCAGGAGATAATGAGGGAAGCAAACACTTTACCTGCCAGCTTTCCAAAATCGTCTGATACTACTGGTCAAACCCAACCACACATTCGGTTCAAGAGAGCTAGGGGAAGCTTGGGAAGTGGTCTCAGGGAAGAACCATCTTCCTGCCCAAGGCACGTGTGGTCCCTCTGTCTCCATCACCTACTGTCCATGAGATGCAGAGTGTGTTCATCACTGTTGTAACAAATACGTGACATAGTCAACTTTGAAGTGAAAGGTTTATTTTGACTCACAGTTTTGGAAATTTCAACCCGTGACTTACTGGCCCCATCACCCTCACCCTGTGATGGCACATGGTGGAAGTATTGTGGGGTTGCAGAGGCCTGTCTACCTCATGGCCGGGAATCAAGAGAGAAAATTCCAGCATCCTACAATCATGTCCATTCCCAGTGACCTCAGACCTCCCACCAAGGCCTGCTTCTAAAGGTTCCACCACCTTCCAACATCTCCATGCTAGGGACTGAGTCCTTAGTCACAGACTTCTGCAGATTCAAGTTACAGCACAGAGCAAGACACTGTGTCACTCTACACCCATGAAGTGGAAAATCACTTTGTTTTATTAGTTCTTTGGCTCTGGATGCATGTATGGAGATAGGATATAATGGTGGAAGAACAATACACAGCACAGTGAATACTTCTGTTGATATTGTCCTGGTTATAATATGATTTATAACAACATAAAATTTGAAAAGAAGTCGAGAGGGTGATGTTGAAATGAAATCTACCCTCTGCCACTTTATTAAGCCCCAGAATCCTACAGTCATTCTCCTCAATGTGATGCGCATGTTCAGTGTACAAGATAAACAGCACCAAAAGACTATCTTTAGATTCATCTTTTTCTTCTAAGTCTCGGTTTTTTCTTGTAAGTAATACTGGCTCGAGATCTCCATTACACAAAGCACACATGCCTGCTGCTTCATCTTTTGAGTTAAGGGAAGTGAAGGAAAGCAATACTTCTTGGTGTCCTGTCCAATGAAAGGGAAAATTTGTAGTAGTAAGAGATTGGATTCAGATGTCGATTGAATTCTTGATGGCTATTGAGAGAATGACTGTAGATTGCTTTTGGGAAGAAATCAGTTTCTCTGTCTTTAAAATAAGGCAAGAGTTTGGGAGGACTAATACTGAGATTTCAGAACCAAGACTAGTATCCATAACAAGGCCTGAACA
Organism: Thryonomys swinderianus; assembly: GCA_004025085.1. Lineage (NCBI taxonomy): Eukaryota > Metazoa > Chordata > Mammalia > Rodentia > Thryonomyidae > Thryonomys > Thryonomys swinderianus. The sequence continues at coordinate 82,619 of PVIC010001400.1, read as the reverse complement.
AGCCTAACAGGACTAAGTAACAACTAGTCCTAGTACAACCAAGGTAGCCCTCTTTCTCCTTCTACCCAAGCCTAAGGATCAAGTTTCAGTATGCCTTTCAAATGTGGAAAATACGTAGTAGTTTGCTTGTTCTATTGGCCTTTTTTTTAAAATATAGTTTGTGTTCATTCTATTTGTATTCCACAAAAAAAAAAAAAAAAAAAAAAGGGCTAAGAGTAATAAAAAAAAAATCCTGTGGAGGCCTGGAAATTAATGCAATGTACTGTATCGACAATACAGACTTGTTAGAAATTCAAGAAAAGATCTCAAACAACTCTGTGTATGTGTGTACGTGCACACACTTACACACACGCACATGATACAGTGTCTGCAACCCAGTACCTTCACACTGAGCTACACTCCCAGTCCTTTTTAATTTTTTTTTTTTTACTTTTGAAATAAAATAGACTTGAAAAAAAATACTTTTATTAAGTCTTTAAGTAGCCCAAAATAGGCTCAAAATTGCACTCTTCCTGCCTCCACCTAACAGAATACTGGGGTTACAGGCATGTGCTACCAAGCCCAGCTAAAGCGAGAAACTTTCTTGAGTGTCACCTATGAAGAAAATATATGATACAACTCACAAAATGCCAGTAATTACTTATTCATTTTTTTTTTTGAGACAGGGTCTCACTTTGTAGTTAGGCTGGTCCTGAGCTCACTATGTAGCCCAGGCAAGCCTTGAACTCAGCAATCCTCCTGTCTCTGCCTCCCAAGTGCTGGGATTACAGGCGTGAGCCACCACGCCCGGCTAGTAATTACTTATTCTTATTAATAAAAGCATAACAATGTAACACTCAGTCTCTGTTCTTTTCATCTACATTTGCATTTATTATATTCATCAGCTATATCAATTAAGGGATTTTAATAATTTCTAAAATTGTTACCTTTCTAGTTGTGAAAAACCAAATGCTTATTCATTGGATTTCAATTAAAGAACATGAAAAAGGCATATGGAAAATGTATTCAGCATAGATTTGTTACAGCAAACAATAAGCTTTGTCTCATTTCTGGCTGAGAGACAAATAAAATAGCTAGGACAATACAGACATTTGAAAAAACTACTGCCTTTTGAGTCAGACACTTGCAAAGCTCAGTATTAGGTATCCACAGAATACTGTGTACATGTTAGCCTTTGATAGTGTTGTTTGCTTGGGATTTCAACGATGAGCTATGCAATTCTGAAGACATCGATTGCTCTTTCACAAGAGCAGCAAGCTTGTTATTTGGCCAAAACAGCAAGCAGAGTGACAACAATAGTAAAACTCGCCATTCCAGCTGGCCTGGGGACCCCACCGTGATCATAACCTCCCTCCTCCCCTCATCCACTCTCTTTCTCATATAAAGAGGCTCCACTTGTAAATCTAACCCTTGTGTTGTTCCTTTCCCTCTATCTCTTTTTTCCTATTAAAGCCATATATTCAATCATATTCCATCAACCGTTCATCCTAGTTTTCTCTTTTCTCTCTGTTCAAAGCAGACTGATCCATGTAAATACCTCAGGGCCAGAAACTCAGACTGGTAAATTCAGTTTTATTTGATTGCATAGGACTTGATGTCATGAGCTGTTATGGTTTAGATCTAAAATGTCCACCAAAAGCCTCATGTGTTTAGAGGTGTAACCTTTGGAAAGTGATTGGATCATGGGGACACTGCATTCATCAGTAAGTTAATGTACTGATCAATTCACAGCTGAATGCACTACTAGGAAGGGGAGCCTGGAGATGAGTCACAGGAGGCATGACTTGAAAAGGTACACTCTTGTCCTTGGTTCTTCCTTTCCTGTTCTCTCTTCTTCCTGGCTGTCATAAGTTAAATAGCTTTCCCTCTTTGTGCCCATCTAACATGCCATATCTGCCTTGGAACCAGCCAACAACGGGACTGAGTCCACTAACACCATGAGCCAAAAGTGAACTTCTCTTCTTTTAAGTTGCAGGTGTTGCTATTTTGTCCCAGTGACAGGAAAGTTAAAACAACCAGTACATGGGCTACCCTGGTGAGGTGAAAGATTTGGCCTCTTTGAATCTGTCCATGCACAGGCTGAGTAATGGATATAGAATCCATAGCAAGGATGGGACCATTGTGACAAAGCTGGGAAGGGATGGATCTGGAGCAAAAGGAGGGTTACTTATCTCAAGTACATTCTCCAAACTGATGCTTTCTGAAAACATTTTAACCAAATAGGTTGACATAATGATTGTTAAAATGTATTAAAAACTAGGATTAGAGGTCCCATTTGACCCTGTTATTCCCCTGCTAGAGATACATGTGAAAGAATTAAAAGATTCATATCACAGTGACATATATGCACCAATGTTTATAGCAGCTCAGTTCATAGCTAAATCTTGGGAACAACCCAACTTCCCATCAACTGGAGACTGGATAAAGAAGATGTCTTTTTTTCTAAAATGGAGTATTACTATGCCATAAAGAGTGGTAAGTTTGAGTCATTCATACTGAACTGAACATACCTTGAGGATATATTCATAAGTGAAATAAATAGGTCACAGATGCATAAATACTGTATCTTTTATCTGGTATGAGAAACATAAAATGTAACTAAGTCCTAGAACATATGAAGTCACTGTAAAATAGAAAATATCCTAAAGGAAATGGGGGTAGGGGTAAATAATGAGGGGAAAGAAAAAATTTGATGGTTAAAAAAAAGAGAAACAAACTCATGTATACGGGGGAGGTTGTAGGTTGGGTAGGGGAATGGGAAACAACAAAAATTAAATTGTGTCATACACTGGTACAAATTCTCCATGTTGAGTGTGATCATGATGTATATATAAAATGTACCTATATCACAATAAAAAAATGATTGAAAAAATAAAATTAAAAAAATATGTCATCACAGAAAGAAACATGAAGGGAGAGCCATAGGAAGTTAAATGGTGATAAAGGGCCTCTACTTATGCCATGAGTCACTAACTACCAGCCGAGGCCCATCCTGCACACCCACTACCTCCCCTTCCCCTCCTCATCCCCTCAGGGGGAATCTGGCATGCTTTGTGTTTGACACTAGAAAGAAGTTTCTAGATGATTAAATTTTTTTCCTTGGGTTAAGACTAGAAAGGACAACAATAATGAAATGCACTTCTATATGGTTTCTATATCTGCCAAAGTACTTCATCTTCAGTGTTGTGGACAGTAGACATGAGAAATGGTACATCCTCTTTGCACTGGGGAGGACACTGAGGCAGAAAGTTAGAGTACAGTTAGAATCCAGTAGTTAGAGTCACTTCCACACCTCCTGAATCTATAAGAGGTTGCCTTCCAATTCCTGGTGAAATTAGCATAAACTAATGGGTCTTAAATTATGGAAAACATTAAAAGAACCTAAAAGAAACCAGACTAAAGAATATTTTAGTACTTTTCTATTATTATTTTCATTATTATTAATGACTCCTGACTGGTGTATTTTAGGATATTAATGTGCCTGACCTTGGGTGTCATACTATCATGACATTATTAAGCGCAGGAGAATTGATAGCTCTTAGAAAGAAATAGCAAGGATGAAATTAACTCTCAGCCAGTATACCGTTGACAGCAGCAGATGGATGAGCATGAAGAAAAGGTGTACTTGCAAATCATGTTTCTGTCCTTTGAATCTTCCAAATCAACCTAATACATCTCCAAATAGCATCTGAATTCTCCCTATGACTACTCTGAACCCCAGTGATAGAAGGACCCAAAAGCCTTGCTTTTGTACTTCTATTGACAATAGAACTGGAAAATACTGATTTGCAGATGCCTTTGCTAAATGAGAAGAAATTCTTCACCTCAATTCTTGCTGGGAAATAAGATCCTGAGACAACAGAGGCATTTTTCATGTCTGGTGGACTGACCTTTTGCAAGGTCAACAGACAATAAACTTTGGAAGACTTACAGCCAGGGGAGCTTCCCTAGGCTCTGCTCTGTTCTGGTTTTGTCAACATGATCTGAATGTAGGTTAGAAACACAGTAGTCCAACCAACAAAATGGAAATTTGGAAAGAGAAAATAATAGTCAGGAAACTTTTGATTTATTTTTAAGATCCAGAATACAAGCAATTTCTAGAAAAGTAAGGTTTTTTGTTGTTGTTAATATCAAAATTAGCTTTCATTTTTGGCTTGATTAGCATATTCCTGTTGTGGCTCTTTGAATGGAAACCTCTACCAGTCAGATAGTTCTGAGCCCCAGAATCCTGGAATAAATTGTTGCGAACCAAGTCTCCAGCTCTCAGCATTTGGGCTGACACTGTATTCTCATCTGCACCAGCACTTCTAGACTGGATCCAACCTCTTTGGCACCCCTAAGGACCCCTCCAGAGAGCAGGGCTATTGCAAGCAGTTGTCAGGACATGCTGAGCCTGAAGACATTCAAGCAGATGATCTCAATCATTGTGAGTATGATTACTGTGAACTTTTCGGTAGGCTGGGAGTTTCTCCCTCTTTAGGAAACCCTCTGAGAACTGGAGGATGCAAATGTGTGTAACATGTAAGGTCTAATTCATCAAACGTGTTTCCTCCATAGGACTGGAGGGATAGTGAGCAAGAAGGAAGCCAAGAGGAACAGAAAAAAAGGTGGAGCATGGAAGATAAATACTAATAAATACTGAATATGTGTTTTGCGAAGAGAGAAAAATGCAAGCACATCAGAGATAGGATAGTAGCATCCCCTCATCCACTAGGAATGGGTTCCAAGACCTTCAATGGATGCTGAACCCTATGGCCAGAGCTAACCCTATACATGGGTACTGCAATGCCACGGTAGTTGATCTGACCACTGAGATGGCTACTAAGTGACTCATGAGCAATAGCACGAACAGCGTGGACAGAGAGGAGACCCACTGCTAGCGCAGGAGAGACGAATCCACACAACACTTAATCATGCTACTCAGAACACAGCACAGTTTAAAACTTAGATGTTGTTTATTTCTGGAATTTGCCACTCAGTACTTTCAGACCATGGTTGACCAGGAGTAACTGAAACTGCAGAACGTGAAACCACAGAACGCAAGGCCATGATTAAGTGAGGAGTGGTTTACTTTGCCACTCTACCCACTGGCGTGGTATGCAGGCCTTCAGCAGCTCATATTTCTCCCAAATAGTCATGAGCATTTCAAAGGGAGGGTCCTTTTCACTGGCTTTAGAAAACTAGGGTAGAGGAGGCAACCAGCAAATACTTCCTTGGTGAGCACAGGGCCATGACCAGGGCCTAGGGAACTGACAAGGGGCTGAACCAGGGTGGAGAATGGTGAGAGGTAGGTGTGAAAAGACGGCAAGGAAATTTGTTTCAAGGCCCTGTGGATCTGAACAAGCAAAGGACAAGATGGAGAGGGCTGAGGCCGGAAAGTGGAAGGGAGCCTTGTAGGTCCTGTTCGGGGTTTGGGGGTTTTTTGCTTTATCTGAGTGCCGTGAGGATCTGTCGAGGGCTCTCAGCAAGGAAGAGGTGAGATGCTGTGTGTCTTTTGAACGGATCTTTCTGCAGCAGCATAGAGAAGGGAGAGTTGGTGTCCAGGTAGTTTGAGAGATGGAGTTAAACAAAAGGATCAGCTTCTCTCCTGTGGACCTTTTCTGTCTCAATTCCAAGGCTATAAAAACTGACCATGCTTTGGAATGTGTGTGGAGAGGAAGCAGTTAGGATTGGGGCTTTTTCACTCTTGATCTTAGAATACTTCCATTTTATATTTTTAACATTCTTAGTGTGGAGATGGTACATGAACGTAATACTCCTGAATTCTCTCTTTTCATCCCCTTCCTTCCCCTTTTCCCTCAGTGCCATTATCTGCATTTCTTTTTGTTCTTTATGCTTGCAATGAGTTTCTCACGTCAGAGACACCGCATGAGCAGAGCTTGGCGTCGTCCGTATGATCCTGCTTTCCAAGCGTCCACAAGGCAAGAGCCATGCAGTCCGTAAGGCGTTCACTCCGACGTCAGAAGGAGGCCCGGGTGCCCCGCACTGTACCCTGAGAAAGCAGTGTGTAAAGATTCAAGATCAAAGTGTGGTGTGGACCCCAGAAAGCTGGAGGAGCCGGGAGCACGGGATGTCTCCTAGGGAGAGCGCTGGCAGGAGCGGAGCCCGCCCAAGAGAGAAGCCATGAGGGTGGCAACTGGTGTTACCATCGCACAGCGCTGCCCGAACCGCAGGGGGTCCCATCTCCCCTCAACTTGCCCTGGCAGCTGCATACAGAGTTATGGGATTTACTACTTGCCCTGCTGAGTTTCGGGCTTAATTTGGTCCAATTCCTTTCTACCTCTCACGTCTCCCTCTTAAAGTGGCAGTGTGTGCCTGGTATCATTGTATGTCAGCAATACTTAACTTTATTTATTTTTACAGGGGTTCATGTGGAAGAGTTTGCTTTAAATCTCTGAGGAGACATCAGACTTAGGCTTTTCAGCAACACTGAGACTGTTCAGATATTAAAGAAACAGAGATGGACAGAATATACTTTGCATAATAAGATGGACATGAGTCTTTTGGGGGTCAGGAGTAGAATGGTAGAGTTTAGCTCTAGAATGTCTGATTGTATCATGGGGTCCCCTAACTAAAACTGACTAAGACCTAGGATCCCTGCTACTCAGGAGTCTCTGGACACAAAGCATATCCCTAAGACCACAATCTCCTTAAGAACAGACTTCTTCCCTGAATTTTCCTGTGGCCCCTGGAGCATTTGTAGTTAATCACCCTACTGATAGTTATTATTTATTGAAAATATACTGTGGGTGCTGATACTTAGTACTCCATGTTTACTTCCTTGTATATCACAAAATCCTCATGAGTTTTATGGATATGTAGAGAGGTAAAAATAATTTTCATATTATTTTAGCAAAGTCTTGGTGAAGCTGTCTGTGTGAATGCTAAATTCTTGCTCATTAATTTCCCAGTGTTAATTTCCCTCTCCTGTTTTACTCTGAAAGAGAGAAGGAGGTTTAAAGCCATCAGCACATCCTGGGCCCTGTCGGGTGTGGCTCTGTGGTAGTGCTATAAGTATAATTCAACTTGAACGGCTAATTTTAGGGAATTTTTTTTCCCACAAAGCAGGCGTGAGATGACAGCGTTCTCACAGTGTGGTGTTCAGTATGTGGAGGACTGTTGCATGACGAACCGGGAGCTAAGAGGTGCGGTGGCCTAGTCCTCACACCCCTGCTGGCTGCAGCCCCACGCGGCTGCCTGTGACGCTCTCCTCAGCGGTGGGCTCGGCCACCCGCGCCTCTGCACACCCACCGCTGTCCTCCCGCCGGGCTTGTGGCGCCACCACTTGCCTGCAAGAGTCAGCCTGGCCCCAACACTGCAAACGGAAATAGACACAGTCATTGCGTGAAGCAGTCAGGTCCGAACCGGGCCTGACTCGCCCGCGGACCTGCAGGGGCTCCCCCCGAGAAGAAAAGGAAAGTTATATGTGGGCCAGTACATGATCAGTACTTTCTCCCTCATCTTTGCCCTCATTAGTAGCTGAGCTAACGGTAATTGTTAGGATGTTAGAGAACTGAGGAATGATACTGCTTCTACTGGTGTGAGACTCAGGAGAAAACAAAGATTAAACTTGCAGTTCTATTATTGATAATGGCTGGGTTGGACAATGTCTCCATCCAGAAAACGCAATCTACATGTTTAAACGCTAAGGCTGCCTTACGGCAGGGCCACTACAAGTTTGCAGTGCCGTGGAGAGGGGGCGACACACACTCCTTCTGCACACGGCCAGCTCCAAAAGGACGGGCATGCTCAGCCTCTCCTCCCCATCTCCAGCCCCAGAAGCCACTGTCCTGCTCAAGAATGGAGCTTGGGCGGAGACGGGAGCCAGACGTGTTCTTCCCATTTTGTTAGCCACAAGACTGGAGAGGATCCCATTTTTCCTCCTCCCAGATCTGAAGTATGAGGAATGCATTTCCCATGATCACACCTATCCCGATAAGCACACCGCCATGACCAGCAGAGTGGACTGAGAGCCAAGGGCCAGCGACATGGGTGACGGTGGCTTGATGCAAATCCCAGGTTTGCTCCACCTGGAATGGCTCAGACACTACGATGATGGGTCCTCAGAGTGAACTCTGATATCGACTTTGGGCCTCAGATCCCTCCTTGGGGCCCCTGCTGTACGGTTTTGGGGGCCAGCTCTCTACTTTCTCATATTAAGCAAGCATCACGGTGGCCTCTGAGATGTACTTCCTGGGCGGTGTCCGTGTTGAATCCCCACCCCGAGTGTGGACAGGACCTGCAGACTTACTTCTAGTGGAGCAGAATGCGTCAAAAGGCACAGGATGCCGCACCTGAGGCGACACAGACTGAAGCTTCTGTCTCGGACACTCACCCTCTGCTGCTGCTCTCTGGTGCTGAGGAGCCAGCTGCCCTGCTGGGATCTGCTCCGCAGAAAGGGCAACTTAGTGAGCCACTGAGGTCTGTCCGAGAGCAAGCAGACTCAAAATAGAAAGTGGCCGTGTGGAAGCAGGTCTTCTTCCAGGGGAGCCGGGACACGAGCCAGCTCTGGCCAACACCTCCTTGACATCCACGCACAGAGGAGGAGATTATAGGTCTTGGACTCATAGAAATAGATAACACGTGCTAAGGCAAATAAATCAAGCTTACAAGCTTAAGTATTACATGGTTTCTCATGCATGATTAAGTATAAATAAATTAAAGAGCAAATAAACAGTGGACAATAGGAAAAACGTAAACAGGCCTTTTGCAAATGGGAAGGAGAAGTACAACGACCTATGGCATGCTTTGTACTTGTACCTATTCCCAATAAGGAGTGTGAACTATTATATAACACAAACCTGAACTCAAGAAAATTTTAAAAACAGGTATTTATGATAAGACACAGGAAACATTTGTCCTAAGAAACAGACAACAGTACAATACAATAGAAGGGAATTCCATAGCAGGATACCAAATGGCGGCCCTCAATTCTTCCCAGTAGATTTTCTTTGAATGCTTTCTTCCCTGAATATTCTGTAAAGAACTTGTGTGTGTCCCTGACATAAGGGCAGGTAAGGATTTCTGTGAGCTGGGAATGTGAGAAGTTAAGGGTGAAGCACTCTGATCTTCACTAACTTTAAATTCACTCTATCTCGCCTGCACTAACCTCTTCTAGAAGAGCCAAACTGATTTCCTCTGTTGTCCTCTTCTGAGAACCTCTTCTTTATTATCAAGGCCATTTTGGGTGTGGGTTTCTGTTTTTCTTTAAGTCTGTGTGTCTACACACAAAAATATACATATAGTATATTGGCCTTTATGCAGAGACACAAACTATGTTACACATCATATGAGTAAATGAATAATATTGTATCAAAGTGTATGGCATATTTAATTAAGATGTTTTATCCAAAGAGATTTCAAACTCTGGGCTGGTAAATGGTAAATTTTGTAACTGAAACTGGCTTTGCTTTATTTAATATCAATGAAGCAAATTTGCTACATATAGAACAATTTATCTCCTAATGGAACAAGAAAATAGAAATCATTAACAAGAGTTATTTCATCATTGGTTAATCATTAAGAGTTATCGTGTCTTTCCTGTTATAACTGCCTCTCCATTTATTTCACTTTCTTCAGAACAAGAACAAAGCTCTTGGCAGACAAATGTGCCCTCTTTCCTATTTGTTCAGACTACTCCCAACCTCTGAAAACCTCATGACATTTGACACTGGAAAAGAGAATAAACGATCCTCAGTAGATAAATACCACTGTAAAGAGACAATTTGCCAGTCCTCCATGGTAAATCTAAAGGATGAGCACTATGAATAAGAAATGATATATTCACACACACACACACACACACACAATCCTTTTTCTGAAAGAAGTTATATTTTTCCCAGTTAATATCTGAACACTGATAAAGATGCAGGTCTCAGGAGTTGGTTAATTATGATGATAACCCTCTGGAATCTAAATGGTTTCCAAATCTGCATAGACTTTGCCCTGCAAAGGGCAACACTTGATTAACTTCAACAAGGAAGAACATTGCTATCATCTCCAGACTGATAAAGCAAATGAGGCACTGATTTCCTTGCCTTGGAGTCACATGTGGGTATCCCAGATGCACACTGGGGAGAAGCTGTCATCAGACTGACCTATTCCTCAGAACACTTGCTGGATGCAGTTCCAGTCTCCTGAGAGCCATCTATGCAAATGAGAAGGAAAACAGCAATTTGCCATTAAGGACAGGAGGACACAGAGTAGAGAACATTGTGCTCATTCACACACAGCTGCTAATGGAGGGCGTGGGATCAGGTGATCTGCAAGGTTTCATTGCCTCTGCAAAGCTTCTGCTACACACCTAATGTGAAAAGTGGCAAAACCATATCCAGGGGGACCTTGTAATCACAGAAGACTGGATCCTGTACCAGTAGCCTGGCCTTGTCTATTCTGCTGCAGGCACGAACAGGTTCATCGATGCTCTGGGTCTATCCCCTAACGTTCAAGTGGCAGGAAATGGAGGGTCAATCAGTTCAAGGGATTGCAGACTTTTGTGAAAGGTCCATGGTGAGCAATGCTGTGCATCTGAGGGGCTGTTTGGCCTGTTCCAAAACTCCCAGAGAATTCCCTAATTTTACCCCACTTCCGAGCAACATTCCTTAGAACAGAAGAGATTCCTGGACAAATCAAGGAAAAGGCCAACATCACAATGATGCTTTGAGTCCTATCACCCCATTCTCAGATTTCATTGGAAATCTAGGATGAAGACTACATAGAGAAGAGCATATGTTAAGGGGCTCTGGAGACACAGGTCCCAAGTCCAAATCCCAAACTCACTCTTTGCCCAGTGACAGTAGGCAAGTAAAAGAACTTCTCTAAACTTCATTTGTCTCTGGTAAAATGAAGCCAGTAAGAGCACTTACAGAGTGCAGGAGACTACAGTACTGGTGATGCCCAAAGCAGGCCATAAGCAGTGCAGGATGTAAAGAATTAACCCCATGGTTAGCTTGTTTATAGAAGTGGGTCTGGCCAAAGCCTGTATGCCTAGGTCAGAGTAACTCACCCCTGAATTCTGTTCCCACAATCAAAACGTTCTTAACTAGAAAGACAATGTTCTAATTACAACCATGTATTTTGTCTATTCTGTTCTTAATTCTCGAATTCTTTGTCTTGTCCTTTAGGGTCCTCGTTTATATATAAATTTCCATAGAAACCACATGGCTGTGCTTTTTCTCATGTAGCTCTGTCCTTGCACATAGCTCACATTTACTCCCAACTGATGACCAATAAAAATCAGTGGCTTGGACTGGCTGACGCTTTTGTCACTTGTCCCAGCATTGGTCATCCTGGTGTCCCATTTTTGTCTCTGTTAGTTCTGTCTTTTAGGGTTGTTTTCCTCAGGCCTGTGAAATATGTTGAGCAGGAGACTGGAACCTATTGCAGAGGATTCCAACAACAGTGTTTTATAGAGTTACTTAGACAACTTTGTCAAGGTTTACTTAGCAAAGCATCCGGAACAAAGTAAGTGTTCAGTGCTCACTTCAGCAGCACATATACAAAGTAAGTGTTCAACAAAGATACAGGAAAACACAGACCCACCAGGAAATTATCATTATTTCTAATAACAGAGATTACTTGGATTGAAAGGAAAATAAATACCCATGAGTACAAAGTGTCCCTAAAAGAAATCTATTATCAGCATTAACTCCATAGTCAGGTGTATCAAGGATTACCCTGACTACTTTCTTTTCTGGAGATATATGCTAAATCTAGTAATGAGCTAAAGGCTGACAGGACATGGGCATAGAGACATGTTAGGGACAAAAGAAATCACCACAGCTTTTGATGGTCACATGGGCCAATAGGATAAAGAAATCTAGAGCAGGCTCCGTGACCTGGTGTGTGTTTTTTTTTTCTTTCATAGAGCATTTCCTGAATGCTAAACAACTGGAGGCAAAGGTGGGCTGGAAAGATGATGATATTTTCCAGTCTCACACTGCTTAAGTAATAGAATCCCCCTCAAGGGAATGTTCAATAATATGCATAGTGTCCTTGAAACATCCTAGAGCAGATGGGACTGAATTTAGCCTGTAGCACAGACAGAATTCAGATTAGTTGGGAATGATGACCACTTTATCTGAACTGCCAAGGGGAAAGGGGAATAAAAATCTGCAAAAATAATATGCATGTGTGTGACATCAAGGAAATAACTGGAAAGTGGGCAGATGGACATGAAAAGGTAAGTACTCAAGACAAAACCACACAACAGAACCAGGCACATATATGATGTTTGTATTGGAGTCAGCAGTTTCAACCATAAAAACCATAAAAAATGTGTTTGTGAAAGTTGTACAGACGACAGAAAAATGAGAGAAGGTAAAGAATTTTAACATGGAATTACGATGTACAAAAAATGGAAATTATAAAAGTAACCAAATAAAATATCTGAAATTAAGAACCCTTCAAATGGTATTGACAGTAGGCAGAAGTTGAACACAGCATCAGCAAAATCAAAGGAAAAATACATAAACTAAAGCCCTGAAGTTTAAACAATGGGAGAAGAGGCATTGGAAGAAGATAAACATAGTAGAACAGAGTGTGACAGATGTAACAGAGACACCCTCATGGAGACAGAAGGAAAGAGACGAGAGCAACACCAGCAATGGCACAGTGTCCTATTCTTCTCTTGTGTTATCAATTCCATGCACTTCATCTATGTTTTCACATCACAACACTAGTGTACTCTTGGGTAACCACTCTGCCATGATCAGTACCTCTCAGCTCAGCTCCTTCATCTCACAATTTTTTTCTTTTCTTATGAAGGTAAAAGCACTGGGGTTGTGGTCCCTGAGCTGCGCCTCGGGACCCCTACTACTGCTACTCTTATTACCTAAGGACCAGAGGCTGGCTGCCCTCACAAGGTCTTCTCTGGGGAGTAGGTTTTGTGCTATCCCCTTACTGGGCTTGGCCAAAGCCATTGCCAGATCTACAAAGCCTCTCTTCATGTCTGGACAGCCCCAAGCATTATGAGGTTTTATGAAACTTACCTGTCTCTAAATTACAACCTATCTCCAGCTAAGCTATTCAGAAGACTGCTACTGTAAATTTCTTACAATTCTTTAAATGTACACAAATAACTCTTATGTACACTCTGTCTCTTAAAAAAAAGGTAACATCTCCATTTCTGTTGACCATATCTTCATTCTGTAATAATGGAGATTCTTTGGTAACTGAAACCTAATACTGGTTTTAAAAGGGAGAGCTTATTACACAACTGGGAAAAGTAAAGAATAAGGCTGGATTTAGGCGTCCCTAAACTGACCTCACTAAGAGCCAGGAAATCCTGCCTGGTAGCACAAAGGGCTATGAGCAAATCCCAGTTGACAGCAAAAGTCTTGATCATCCTGACTTGGGGCATTTGTCACCTCCTCACAAACCCTATGCAGCCAATCATATGTAGGCAGGGTGACAAAGTTCTGATGGACCACGCTGTGCTGGTTCTGTATTGAGAAACAGGAAGGAAAAATAGCTCTACTTAACTGAAGGAAAAAGAACCCACCTCCAGGAGAAGGGGTGGGGAAATCAGCCTTGTGTATCTGCATCATGCTGTGAATTAGCTAACAGTGGCCTCAACAGGGACATTGGTGCACAACTTCAACTTCATACTGTGGAATAGTACACAGCACTTAAATTATATATATATATATATATTTAATGACATTGAAGGATGCCCATGATATATTAAAGGAAAAAGAATTTGTACTTTGGCATGCAAAATATTTTATCATTTCTTTTCACAAGTCAAGGGCTGGGGATATAGCTTAGTTATAGACTGCCTACTTAATATGCATAATAAACACCACCAGGAAAAAAATAATGAACATAATAATAGTCTTGATAGCCTTTGTCAGGCCTTTGGAGATATAGATGATCCCTATTAACCCAACTACATTCCAATTAGCCAACATTTTCTCATCTCATCCTGAAAGATAGCAGGAGAATCTCTACCAGTGTAGTATTAAAGTCAAAGTATCCGAAAATTATCACTGAAAAGCAGAAAATAAGAATATAAATTTTTGAATGTTTTTCAGACAATGTAAAGTAGATGCATGGAATGTTTTCTAAGTTAATTTGATTGACTCTTTGAGAGGTGAACTCTTGGTCATCTACAAAGTGTTGAACAAAATGTTTAGCAGCTGAGTATCAGCATCTCCCTAAAGAAATAAAATCTATAAATTGCAAATGATGATTTAACTATTTAATAGTCTATGGACATAAGTGTCTGGTGCTAATAGATTGGTCATATCGAATATTGTATGATCAGCCTCTCACTCTGCTGTTAGCCAGGACCTGAGCCACAGGCAGAAATTATTTTCTAGTTACCACAGTTCTTTAAATAACAATCCGAGAAATTTTCCTGCTGGCTAAGAAGACAACAAATGCAATCAGGCAAAGCGCTCCTCAGTCATAAAAGTTTAAAGATTACTATCTTCACACAATGACTATAAACTGTATCAGAAACATTATGCTTTGCATTTGGAAAAGAACTTTACATCTACCTATGGTGTGACAGTCTTATGACCCTTCTCAGGTTCCCTTTGCTAGAAAAAGCTCCATGAGTGTCATTTGAGAAAATTGAATCAATCTTCTTTCCATTTACAAGTAATTCTTGCTTAACGCAACCACTCATCCTTTATTTCTCTTCTCTCCACTTTCTTTCTCCACAGTCCTCAGGAAAGTTTTCAGAAGAGCGAAGGTTTGTGCCTCTCATTTCTATGGTCCTGCCGTTTCTATTTATTCCCCACTCAAAGCCTTAATTCTGTTTGTAACACCACAAGTGGCCACTGTCAAGATAATTTTGACGTAACTGTGTTAGAATTATGACTTAGGAACAGAGATCATAGAGAAGTGGATGAAATCTTATAATGAGCCTTTAATCACAAAAGAGAAACAGAAGCAGGATAATTTTCAGTCCTAAGTATCTGTTCTTTAAATGTAGTCTTTACTAGATTTAAAAATAAAACTCACAGGCCTATTCCCTCTTCACATCAGGCTTTTAAAACTCATCTCCAAGGTTCTTATTACAGACATTAATTTCTCTACAGCTAGAGTTCTGACAAGGAAGGCAAACTCTAGACTTTCCCTCTGTCAGAATAAAAGTTGGTTGAGTTGAGCTGGATGAAATGTTATGTGTAAATCAGTCGCAGCTTATGACTTCAGCATAACTCAAAATGAATTTCCCAGGAAAAATCTCATCTCTACCCTTTCCAAAGGACAGTAGAACAATCCAGTGCTCGCTCAGCCCCAATCAGAACAAATTCATTCACGGAGATTCTAAGCAGCTCACAAGAAAATTAAACATAAGAAAGGAAACCCCACGAGGCTTCTGCTGACTCTTGGTAAAAACTGAGAGCCTGGAAGGGAGCCAGGGCAATTGGAAGAATAAGGAAACTGAGTTTCTATGAGGTGCAGCTGCTTGATCTGCATCCATTTTTTCACACTGGCTTCTGTCCCACAGCAGCCAGGACTTAAGTGCTTAAAACCATTCTTCAGGCCAGTGTGATGCCAAAGACTGAGTAACAGAAATACATAGTGCTACACCCTTCCTGTGTAATTCCCTGTGATTGGGTGTGGGTGGGACATGTGATTTGCTTCTAACCAATAGAATACAGTAAAGGCACAGAAGTGCCACTCCCATGATTATACTACAGTGCATCTAGGGGACTCCATCCTAATGGACTAGAGGGAAAGACTGTCCTTCTGGCTTTCAAGAAGCAGACTGTATGTGGACTGCCATGGAGAGAGTCTTGGGAACAAGCTGGAGAGTGTCCAGGACCTGGGAGCCTCAGTCCTACAACCACAGGAGCTGAGTTGTTCTGACACCTTCCTGAGACGGGAAAGGAACCCAGGGCTAGCTCCAGAAGGGAATGTAGCCATCCAACACATGAACAGTAGCCTGTGAGGAAGTTAACAGAGTTAGCAAATAGTCTATTGGTCTATTTCAATTAAATCACACACCAAAAAAAATGTCTGTAGGCCCTTAAAGAATCCTGTTCATGGCATTCTCTATATAGCATCCATGTATGTGTATATTATTCATATGTAATAGCAAAGCAGACATTTTTAGATATAAGAAAGCTCAGAATATGGACTGCCTAAAATGTTTTCTTGAATAAATAAGAAAGGTTGGATTCTATCAATATATTCACATGAATAATTTTTAGCATGATAGTTCAAATAAAAATAATATTTATTTTCAAAACTAGAAAAAGAGTAACACTTTTCAAGAATTTGCCAATTCCAAAGCAGAAAGTTATGCAAATAAGTAAATCAGGGAGCCATGGTTCAGCACTGATACACCTCGTACTCATGCAAAGCATAGAGAAGACATGCACAATTGTACCAGTGGATGGATTTTCACAAGGACAGTACACTGAAGTGCCAGGACTCAGATAAAGAATGGAACATACCAGTACCCCAGAAGCCACACTTCTGACTCACACCCACTGCCTCTCCCCAAAATAAAATGATCACCCCAACTTTACACATCATAAGTCAGCTTCACTTGTCCATAATGCTCATGTAAACAGAATCACACAATCTGGCTTCTTTCACTGAACAACTTGTTTTCTTCATTTCTTCACTGTCTTTGTTGAGTATCATTTATCCTAGGAATATGCCAATGCATTTATCTGCTCATGAAGCATGCCTGATTTTTTTCTTACTTTTTTAAATTTTTATTAGTATGGGGCCTGAGATTTAGCTCAGTGGTTCTGTTGCCTACCTTGTAACCACAAGGTCCTGAGTTTGATCCCCAGTACCAATAAAAAGGAAGGAAGGAAGGAAGGAAGGAAGGAAGGAAGGAAGGAAGGAAGGAAGGAAGGAAGGAAGGAAGGAAGGAAGGGAGGATCCATTTTTATTAGTGCATGTTTGCAGCGCATAATGATTGCATTCAGCATGGGAAGCTGCTTCATGCACATAACACAGTTGAGTGTTTTTTAGATTCCCTTCCCCTCCCATTCCTCCTTTTTGTCCCTATAATAAAGCACCTCAATGTTGTTTCCAGTTAGGGCCATGATTATAGTACTGTTAAAATAAATGAAACTCTACCAGCACCGTGACAAGTACTGATGACTTTACTGTGTTCCAGGGAAATGGAAAGGATTGTGGTCTGGAGTGGTAGCACTGTGATGACCACGACAGTCCTCATCCCGTCGGACACAGGGGCCCCGACAAGGCATGTTGCCCTCTGACATGTACAGGTGCAGGAGCATCTGAACCCAAGGTTGCCAGACTGACTAATTGCTTTTTTAGATTTATTAATTTTTTTTAAAGAAAAATCCCACCACCCAAGCTTTTTAAATAAATTCTTCTAATTTCCAGTGGTGGGCTATTTTTTTAAGTCACAGGGCTAATCACAAGTCCACATCATACAGCCTCAGATCCAGATACTCATCAGACCAAAGCAGCTTCTGCCTTTTGATTTCCCATAGGCACACCCTGGGTGGCTTTCTGCTCACCCAGATACGTCCAGAGTGGGTAAAGACGCTGAAGTGAGCTGCTGTCTCTGTAGACTAGAGAGAACACTTCATGTCATGTGGAATGAAAAACCACCACCTATGAAGCCAGTGCAATCACCCGTGGCCCTGGAAGACAAAGTGGCCTAGTGCTCTGTCCCTTCCCCACCCACAGGGCTTCCTTGGCCCCACCTCCACCCAAATCAGGTAGATAAGGTGCTATTGCTTTCCCCGACCGTCTTCTGTGACTCTTAACTTTCTTGTTTAAGATACAATTGGAGGTTAAAATTTTTTGCATCAAGATCAAATATTCCATTATCATCATCCTCCAGGGGAGACAGTATAACAGTCAACTGTGCATGAGAGGACTGGGAGATAAAGGAGGACTTTGCTTTCCACCCAACAAAAGCTAAAAGGCTTTATTTGCTTTTCCTTCTTCCTGAAGTAAAGCGACTCATTTCTAGACAGCTTTGGCAGGATCTCAGATGTTTCGTGCAGCTCCCTGGTGGTGAGATAGGTACTCCTTGGCTTTCCCATGCATTGTGGTCACAGGGAGGAGGGGAGTAGATTGAGTCATTTTTCAAAATGTGAAGTAAATGATGCTCTACTAAGACCGATGGGAGAGAATCAAAGACTAACACAAAGGTTATCACAAGGCCACAGCCTACAAATCCAAGCTGTATGTTCCCAGAGGCAGTGGTTTTCATATTTTGACACAGCCAAGAATCACCTACAAGACTTGTAAAAACACAGACTTCTGGCATTTGTAATGGTAAGTAAGTGAGGTTTTCCTTTCTAACATATTTCCAATTGATGCTGACACAGTTGGCCCCGGGACCCTGCTTGGAGAAGCACTGGCATAAAACAACTGTCACAAATATGGAAATGATTCCTGAAAGTACTGAGGACATACTCATAAGTGAAATAAATAGGTCACAGATGGGTAAATGCCATACTTTTCTCTGGTATGAGAAACTGAAAATGTAAATGGGTTCTAGACTGTATGGTAGACATTGTAAAGTAGAAAATATTCTAAGGGAAATGTGTAGGGTTAAGTATTGAGGGGAAAGAAAAAATTATGATGACAAAAAGGGGAAACAAACCTTATTATATAGGGGTGGGGGATTGGAGCGTGGGTAAGGGCATGGGAAAAAATGAGAAGTCAGTCATTCTGGTACAAATTCTCAATGTTGAGTATGATCGTGATGTGTATATAAAATGTACCTATTTCACAACAACAAAAAAGAACTTCACAGTAAGTATCCATAATGTTTCCAAGACCTGCAAACTTCAGTAGATTAGTAATTAGAATTTTTTAATAAAGAATTTATAGAAATTATTTTAATGCCACATGCAGTAGAAAATTCCACTTAGGCACCAAATAAATATTCTTGGGGAATACTAGTCTAATGAGAATGCTGGTAGATACAGATGTGTTTTCATTTGCATTTTAATTATTTGAGCGTTCATGCTCACAAATTTGTTTTGCTAATAAGCCAATCATTTCCTCTATTAATCATCACTTATCAAAACATCCTATTAATAAAAAGTTTTAAGATGTGAAGAAAGTAAGGTACTAAGGAATAATTCTCACAGCTTTAGAGAGAATAAACAGAATAGAAATGTAGAAGTGCTCACCATACTACCAGTGATGAGTTCTGAACATTAAGGAGAAGTAAAAAAAAAAAAAAAAAAAAAACACATTGAACAACTATTTATGCATTGAAGCAGCCATTGTTCAGTAAAAACAAATCACTTGGCTTCTTCTTAAGCAATCATAGATTCTGAACTTGCTTCCCTTTAGGCTTTTTCATAAATAAATAACTAGAAAAGTCTCTACGGCGGGGAGCGGCCAGTTCCTCATTTCAGCTGTCTGGGTGCTTACACTCAGCAAGGAGGGTTTGTTGCTACTGGCGTGGAACCGTTGCTCCCAGCGCTCACCTGGCAGCTGGCTCAGTGGCTCCCAAACCCCCTGCGTGGTCAGAGTCCTCTTGGACCATGTCACTCTCGGAGGCAGACCATCCTACAGGTATTAAAGATGTCCACCTGATTTCCGGACTTTCCTCTTGCTTTCTGTTTGTTTAGATCCTGTTGCTACCAGTTTTGCTTGGTCCTGCTCAGCTGGTCTTTCCAGGTCTCATTAGAATTAGTGAATTATTAATCTATGTGGTTTAATTTCCAGTACTTTGAGATCCTTCCCCAACAGCATGAGTGGGTGTTTACTGGGTTCTGAAAGCTTGGGAGAGAGAAGGTTGGCGACCCTTTTTTGTAATGATCACATATTGATCTAGTTCTAGTCTTCTAGAGAACTCAGAGAAGATCTAACGTGGACAAATTTACTGTTAACTTTTAACCTTTTACCAGATCCAGTAGGGGGGGCCAGTCGTTTAGACAGAAGCTCCAAGGAGCCTAGCCATTCACTGAACTCTTGAAACAAACCTGTGAGCCTTGTAAGTGCTGCAAGAGGCTGACATAGGACAAATGGCTTGTGCTAGCTCAATGGCAGGTGAGGCTGGAAAGGAAACTAGATGTATTTACTCCAAAGCTTGAGCCCTTCCTACCTCTTTGCAGACCAGTTCCCAAAGCCCTGATATATTTAAATTTTCTCCAGCTCTGCAGTGAGTCATGTTGGCAGTTATTATTACCTTGGCTTTGATGTAGTTATTGTTTTGTTTGTTTGTTTGTTTGTTTGTTTGTTTGTTTGAGACAGGGTATTGCTTTGTAGTTCAGGCTGGCCCTGAGCTCACTATGTAACCCATGCAAGCCTCAAACTCAGCAATCCTCCTGCCTCTGCCCCCCGAGTGCTGGGATTACTGGCATGAGCCACCACACCTGGCACTGTGATATGTGGTATTGATTGTTGGTGGGTGTGAGTCTCCATGCCCAGCATTGTATGTGGTTACCAGGGATTGAACTCAGGACCTTGCGCTTGCGAGGCAGGTGCCGGAACCACTGAGCTAAATCTCCAGCCCCATGTAGTTATTATTATTTTTATGGTTCCAATATTCAAAACACTAGCCAATAAATAAGAGTTACTTATAAATCCTGCTGGCCATAAATAGCCTCCTACCAGTGATCAGATGTCTATATCCAGATGACTGACCAAGACACCAAAAGCCATATGGCTTGCCCCTCAAGAGAGAAGGAAGAAGGACAAAAGGACAGAAGGGAAATCAAGGACTGAAAATTCTGATATAACTACCATGCAGATTTCCCTGTCAGCTTATTGAGTGTCTTTAATACTCTCACTGCCTATAACTTGGATAATTCTGTAATGTAGAAACACAATAGCATTCCTGGGCATGTACAAATGTGAAAGTACCTGTAATTCTGGTTCTCTGCTCACCCATTTGTTGTCAACAGAATGAGGAACTGGGCCCTCCATAAACTGTCACAAGCAGTTCAGGACATTAAGAGATCTAATGGACCTGAGATAACCAGTGGTCAAAATGGGCCTTTTCATTTTACAGAAAAACTGGTACCAGCAAGCAGAAATTATCAGTAACAAAAAAAAGGTATTGGGCCAGAGATATAGCTCAGTGGTTCCAGCACCTGCCTTGCAAGCACAAGGTCCTGAGTTCAATCACAGTAACCACATACAATGCTGGGCGTGGGGACTCACGCCCACCAGCAATCAACACCACATACCACAGTGCCGGGCGTGGTGGCTCACGCCTGTAATCCCAGCACTCAGGAGGCAGAGGCAGGAGGATTGCTGAGTTCGAGGCTTGCCTGGGCTACATAGTGAGCTCAGGGCCAGCCTGAGCTACAAAGAGAGACCCTGTCACACACACAAAAAAAAGTACTTACCTCCCCATTTCACCAAATAGAAATTCTATCTAGTAGTACCAGTGATAGCAAAGCTTGACTGTCAACAGGAAGTTTTAATTCACCATGTTCTCTTACCATGATGCTTCCATTTTGGAGCCAATCCACCATGGACTGAACATCTTGAAACCATAAGCCTAATAAACATCTCTTTAGGTTAAAGTTGTAGATGTCAAATAGTTTGTCCCAGTGCCTGGAAAACTGGCTGTTATCAATGTCTCCCTTCCTCCAGTCTCCCAAAAAGGTATTTCATACTATCTAATTTGACTTGTGAATTTCTTTGACATGTGAGTCCTCCACTCAAAATGCTAAAGCAAACTCAATATTAAGGACTTCAGAATTTTTTTGTAAATGAGAAATGAATTGACTTTCATTAATATCCAAATAGTTCCCTAAACAATTCTGTGGTTTAAAATCCAGTAACAGTTTATTTCATTTGACTATAAAATCAGGTGAGAATCAGAGAAAAATATAAGAAATCATAGAGTTCCCCAAATCATTATCACAACATTATCTTAATAATGATAAAATATCATATCCCTCCTCTTTACAGATAAAGGTAAAACTAAGAGACTATTAATTAACAGAGGAAGTAAATCAGTGTTGTGCCCTTACCTTTTAAGGTGAAGGTAAGTAAATATATGCTATAAAAGACCATACCAATTAGTGTGTTCTCCATAGAATTACAAACATAATATGAGCACTGTATTTAGCACAGTACTATGAATGATAATCAACAACAATTAGGTTCAGGTCATGCGGAAAACATTTATTGGTTTTCAGCATTTGTTATTATCATGTTGAAGAAATAAACAATACATTGTATATTCTATTAAAACACACTGCCAGTGCAGTTCAAGTTATGTGCACTCAAAAGTATTTTATTGTTATCATTAAATTTTCTATCCAAATACATTCCTTCCTATATTGGTTAGCTTCTCAGTGCTGGGACCAAATAGCTAGCCTGCACAAGTTAAAGGAAGAAGGTCTTATGGTTTCTGAGAGTTCGGTCCATGGTAAGTTGTCTCCAAAGTAGAAATATCATAGCAGAAGGGATACTGCTCAACTCAGGGTGGCCAGAAGCATAGCATGTATGAACAGTGCTTACATTCACCCAGTGATCCCCCAACTGGACCCCACCTCCTAACAGTACATTCAACTACACCAGTTCACTGATTAAGAAAGCAGCCCCATGATTCTATCACCTCTCAGAACCTCTTAATCCAATAAAATTAACAGTGGACTCACAATTCCCAAAGGGTTCTAGATGACTATGTTTTTCACTTCAGAATTATAGACCTCCTAAAACTATTACTGGAGCTCTCAGAAAATGTGATCAACTGCTGATTTTCCATACACAAACAATCTCGGCACCATCTAAAATACCTTCCCTACTGCCCACAGCAGTGGAAAATAGTTATATGGTCTACTCTACAGTTCCATCCTCATTTAAAAATAATCAAACATTGTCTCTCTTGCAAAAATGTTTTTTGAAACAGGATCTTGCTATGCAGTTTGGGGTGGCCTTGAACTCACTATGTAGCCCAGGCTTGCCTTGTTGCAGTGATCCTCCTCTTTCAGCCTTGCAAGTGCTAGGATTATAGGCATGTGCTACAATACCTGGAAACTCATGCAATAATTTATGGGGTGGGTAAAGATTCATATTTCCATATATAAATACTTGGTTCACGTGAAAAACTACAAAATCAAGGACGTATTATCAGTCATTTCCATAAATCTGATTGTCAGATGAGATTTAGCTTTGCTTGAGCATGAGAAAGGCTTACTTGGAAGGTAACTGGCTAGGTGTGAATCCCAGACAACACCTCTAGTCTCAAGAGATAGGACAGGTAGAGAGATCTGAATTTTTAATTTTAAATTCAAACATCTTTTTTTCTAAAATATAAGATTTTGTAAAATGTCTTTTGTCACATACTTCAATTGTCCTAGAAGACAGCTCTCAATGTATAATTTAAACTTTGAAAGAAGAGGCTTTGTTTTCCTTCATACACCCCAGGAATGTACCAGAGTACTAAACATACACATAAAAGCAGGACATAAAGAGTACACAAAGTATGTTCAATTATTTTAAAATGGAGTAATGAAAAACTGATTAACAATATTGCTTTCAACAAGCCTCTCAAGTGACCAACTATTAAAGGCTCTTTTTGTTTGAGTCTGGAAGTCTCAAACTTCCAGACTCAAACAAAATGAAGTAGATAGTAAATATATTTCAGTATACTATTTAGATGGGAAAGCTAGAATCCCATACACTAATTATTTTCAAAATATAAAGGACACTATGCAACCTGGACTGTACCTATCTCCTCTGACAAGCTAGAAGCTTTCCTCTGAGACTTCAAACACCTTTTCTCCTCATTTACTCCAGATTCCATGGGCAGCCCCTCCTCACTGAAGATGCAGCAACCTGCTTGCCATTCTCCTCTGGGAAAGGACAAAGATGCACCAGAGGGGGAGCAGCTCTCCAGAGTGGAAGCTGGGCAAACTCAGCATGGTCCGGAGGACCGCAACCTAGAGTGTGTTTCCTGGAAGCTTCTAGAAATTGGTCCTCTTAGCCCCAAACAGAAGACAGAGTCATCCGACCCAGAGGTGCAGCCCCAAGGCTGTGGGACCTCTCCTCAGCACCCACTGAGCCTGTCCAAGAAGCACTGTGAAAACCAGGGGACCCTTCTGCAATTTGACCGGCAGGCTCCTGGCCGCATTTCTACCTCTCCCACGCTGAGGAGGTTAAGGGGCAGTGGCAAGGGAACTTCATCTTCACTGCCTCAGCAAGATGCCTTGGAACTGCCCATTTGGGGAACCTGGAGAGTCCTTGCAGGCTCCTCAGGTCACCTGCCCAAGAGTCCGCTTGGAAGCCTGAAGGCTTCTCCACACTCCCTGCAGCCCCTGAGTCACCACGCTGGGCCACCTGCAGACTCCAAAGGGACTCTCAGCACAGCCCAATCCATAAAGCCCCAAACTAGGTCCCCTGATGAGAACCCCCTTTCCATGTTTCAGCCCATCAGTGAAGCATCTCTTCACCAGCCTTCTCTTCCAGAGCAAGAAAGCCATGGATGGCCCAGCCCCACTCCACGGCCCCCAAGTCCTCAGGTAACCCAGCCCTAAAGCTCTTCTCTTGACCTGGTGACCCACCAAGCAGATAGGTGTCAGAGCCGCCCGCTTCCCCTACAGTCCACGTGGTCCAACGCTGTAAACTGGTACAAGATGACATGGCTAAGAGGGCACGGTCTTCCTTTAGGAGGCACTCATTCTCAAGTGAAGGAAATTCAGCATTTGGGAGAAAAAAAAATTTTTAACCTAATTCATTTTCTGCTGAATCCTTGAAGACACTTTAAGGTATGGATGGTCCGTCAAGCATTGTGTATGAACAGTGATTCTCTTCCAAATGCACACCACCTGGGGACAACCAGTGTGGCTAACTTTAAAGAGGAAAAACAGCCAATAACTCAAATTTCTAATTTCCTTTTCACCAAAAAGAAGTAATAATGATCCAGAACATTTTAGCCAGGAGAGTTCATTATTTCCACTTTCAAGATATGTGCTTTGGAAATTTAGATGGGTTTGAGCAAGACTAAAACAAAATTTTTTAATTGATTTCAGGGAGAAGAATCACGTCACTCCAGGTACGTATGCACTGACAGTCTCCAGTGTGATGTTGGCGGCTGGCCATTTCATGTTACGGCTTTACTTATGTCCTGACAAGGCAAACCAGAGGCAGCACTCATCAGTACTGTCTTGTTCAACAGCTCCCAGCTCACTCTTCCCCCTAATGAGTATGAGAGTCTTCATTTCATAAGTCTCCTTTCTTCGAACACAGCATTTTGCCAGGCGTTTTGGGACCAAGAATGACAACCTCTTGTACTCATGGGTTTCATTCTGAATTGTCAATGCTTTGGCCCTGTGGTTTGATTAACATCCATTTAGTAATAAGTTTTTGTACAGTAAAGAAAATGAGAAAGCCAAAACACTTCAGTAGCTTTTTGAAGAGAAATTCAAGGGACAATGATAAAAGGAACAAGATGTCCTATTTAAATCTAGTCTGACCTTTAAAATGCCATTTCTGACAGACTGTGCCCTTATCTAGAAATTAAGTGGATTACATCACTTTGGAAACCAGCTCTGAACTTTCTGCATGGCCCCTTGCTGAAATAGCAGATTTGCCTTGTCTCCTAAGAAGGAAGTGTTTCTCTGGCATAAAAGGAAAGCTCCTTGTCCTGCATCATCCACCAGATTTAAGGCAACAGCAAGAAAGCCTTTATCTCATTTGCATATTAATTGAATAGTACCAAGGGAAATGGTCACTATTTTATTACCAAACCTCAATCCTCAAACCAATAAGGTTCATAATAATATGGGTGGTATCCACCTATGCAGTCTTGTTGACTTTAACTCTTCCTCACTTAAATGTATAAACAAAAGTGAAGAGTATTATAAAGCCAAAATGCAATGCAAATTGTTGTGTATAGTGTATCAGTCAGGTACTGCCACATAACAAACATCCCAAGACTCTTGAAGTAACAATCAGCTATAATTTTTTATAAATTTATGTGTCCCTTCAGGCTCACTTGATCTAGGCTGGGCCCGAGTGGATATTTCTTCTCTTTATAAACCCATATTTTTCCTGGAACCAAAAGGCTGTCCAGAGCTTATTCTTTTAGCACAAGTGGAAATATAGTGGCCTCTTGGAGCCTGGGCTCTGAGTCTTGCCTAGTTTTGTTGGCCAAAGCAACCAACACAGTGGAACTCAAGGCCAGAGAATTTATGTGTCACCAACAGTGAGGCAGCACTGAAATGCTATGTGGCAAAGGATGGGGGTACAAGCTTGGTAGAGGTAGAACTACTGGCACAAAACTTCCATAGGTGTGAGAAGGAATAAGACTCCCGAATGATATGTATATAACACAGATGTGTCAAAGAACAGAGTGTCAGAGGGAGACAGTGTTGTTGATTAGAGTCAGAGCATGTAGGTTGGATGGGATTTTTAGAACTTCTGTTTCTTTCAGTTACTAGCAAGCATCACAAAGGCATTGGATGAATTAATATGATCAGGTGGAAGCCATGAGGTTTAGACAAAAGTAGACTCAAGCAAAACAGAGGCAGGTGTGAGATGCTGGTGGGCTGGCTGTGATGAGGGCAATGGAGTTAAAATAAAAGACCTCTCAGCATGACGTACATTTAGGAGAAACAGTAACCTAGATCTTTCGGGGGGTGGGGGTGAAGAGAAGGACACTGGCAGGAATGACTAGTAAGCTTTTGCTTACACACCTGGGGAGATCAGTGTTCCTATTCCTTGACTTGGTTTAAGTTGGGAGAAGAACTCTTTCTCTTGCTGTCCTTCCCTCTTTCCCTCAGTAGTATGTGCATGAACTCATACTCCAGATCTTCCTCTCTTATGTACCAAATGATGACCCTGGAAAAGGATCTTTACAAGACATTATTATTAAAGTGCCAAGAACTTTGGGTCTCAGCAACACGCACTCTTCTCTCTTGAAGCAGAGCCCTACACTTGTTCCTTTTGGGCTTCCCTACACCTTGTAAGTGGCTCCGCTATAACGTGTAAAATAATATTCATCTACTCAAATCAAAATCTTCCCAAGGATAGAGACTACTTATTTATCTTTGAAGCTTCAGCACTGGCACGCAGCTAGACTCTACTCTCAAAAATATTTATTGATGGAAAGGATGGATGAACAAAGAAAGACTTGAGGGCTGGAATGCTTAGATTGCAATGTCCTTTAACCATTCCTAGTGTGTTTGCATTTTGGCTGAAGACAAGGTTAGTTGTCAAGTAGAAAAGCTGTGTTGTTGGGGTTTCAAACAGTGGGAAGCAAGGGAGGGAGATGTCGGGAGCAGCACGTAGTAGGTATCCTGATATACCTCAAACTCTACATTCACAGACAACTGCCTCTCTCAAAGCTCAGCTCTGAAGCTGAGAAGGGAAACACACATTAGATTTCAATGGGAGTAAAGAGTAACCTTCAGTGCTCAAAAGGAAGAACATTAAATATATTCAAATTAGCAAGTAAGGCAGTATTAGCACGAAAATCAAATGGCAATGTCTCAGAAAGTCTTGAGAAAGAAACCAAATAAAATACCAATGAGACCTATCAAATCCATCTAGGGCAAACATTTGTGGGCAGCACTGCACAGAGGTAAAAGCTGCTGGAGTTGAATCCTGTCTCCACTTTTTACTGGCCTAGGGCAATTCGCTGAATGACTGGAAATGGATATTGTCAACCAAGAAGTGGGGGTGCAAATAGCATTTATCTCATAAGCCTCTGTACAGTTTAAACAGTGAAGTGCAAACATTATTATTTATACAGACAGTTTGTTCATTCACTTAGTCACAACTTCCCCTGTCAGAGTCACTCCTTTCTATGATATTCAGAGGTAAGTGCTCAGTCAGAGAAAGTTTACCTCACATGTCCCCACATTAAGCTGAACACAATATTGTACCTTCCAGATTTTTATTTAAAGATGTACCTAGAACTGTCTGAAAGCCCCTGGAAATACTAGAAATACTAGAAAGGGAGAGAACTCTCAACACACTTTTAAAAAGCATGCTGAGAAAGTAGTAACTAGAGGCTCATAGACAGTAGATTGCTAGTTCCTCCAAATCAAAGCCTGCAGCCTTAGACAAATTGACTGGTATGAATGTTGTTGCCTCCCTGAGCCTCGGCACCTCTGAAATGGATGTCCCAGGAAAGCCGAGCATTCATTGAGGGCCCTCTGCCTAGCACAGTGTCTGGCACATAGTACATACTCAATAAATGTCTAAGGAGGAAAAAAGGAAATGGAGCCAGGCATGGCGGTGCATGCCTGTTATACTAGCGCTCTGGGAGGGCACAAGTTTGAGTCTAGTCTGCACAGCTTAGCAAGACACCGTTTGTAAAAAAAGGGCTGAAGATATAATTCAGTGTAAAAAGCCAGGGTTCAGCCCCCAGTACCACAGAAAAAAAGGAAATAGATTGATTAGCTAGGTTTGGACATGCCTTGTAGGAGAAACTGTATGATGTATGAGACTCCTGCCTGCTTTTCAAAAAAATATTTTCTCTCCCTCTGTCGTTCATCTTTCCCACTGACTTGTGCTTATCTCTTGAATATATCTGGGGTCTGTGGAGATGCGTGCAATGACTTTCAAGCCCATTAAGTAATATGTTGACTCCTGTCAAAAGATACAGTAACCTGGAAAAGCATGGAACTCTGTGCCCTGGACAGTGTGTTCAAAAGTCAAGAAACCACAGCACGAGGTATTCTCCGCACACGGGTGAGACTCCCACACAGTGTCTCTGTTTGGATTCCAGTGGGTGGAGTGGGAAGGCTTGTTCCAGTGGTTTGCTCCACACTGATCAAGCCCCTGCCAGATGCAAGGTCCTTGGCAAGAAGCATGAGAGAGCTTCTCATCCTTCCTGTTCTGGACTATGTTTCCCTCGATGGGAAGAAGTTGAATTAGAAATTATAGTCAAACATACAAAAGTCTGTTACTCAATCTTCTGAGACTCCCTACAGAAAAAAATATATGCCAGATTGAACCAAAAGAGCTATAGTTTCATGATTGGTCGTCATTTCTCTATTATTAATTCAAGTATTTTAAAAATCATGTTATTGATTCTTAATTTCTTCCTCCTATGTAATCAAGCCATCAGTAGAAGCAAACATTCAAAATTGCATTGTTTTTGTATGAGGTAAAAACTGATTCTTAATAAAGAATATCTGCTTTTTCTGGCCACTGAGTTGTTGAAAAGTGCCTGTTAGAAAAGGTTAAAAATCTATGGGCTTTCACTCTCAGGCAAGAATTATAGTTTCTAAGGAATATAGCTTAATAATGTGGGAAAATACCACCGGGCAACAGTGGAAAGACAAATGTCTGCATTACAGTGGCTTCAATGAGATTTTTATTCCATTAAGACACACATATCACCTTAAGGAAGTTGCTACTTAGTCCCATATTCTCTAACATTTTTCACTGTTGTCCCTTAAAAATTGTACCTGGTAATTTAAGGCCAGTGGTCTTTAGTTTAAATCAGCCGTAGTGAAATAGTCTTTTTAAAATAGGATGATGTATGAGAAATATTTCTAAAAAGAGAGCTCTGAATTATTCATCTTTAACCATTTCTGCCAAGATTAACCATCTCTACATAATCCCCAACCACCCCCTGGCCACAGAAGGAGGAAGTGAGAATGGTCCTCCACTGTAAGCCTGTCCCGAGGGATGGAGAAGGTGTCACTCAACCTGCTCATCCACCACACAAGAAAACAAGTCAAAGAAGCAAGTCGCCAAGGTCACTCACAGTGAAGGTCGCCACTGGGAATCTAGTCCTAATCTAGTTTATTTAGGCTTTGTCCCGCAACAGAAGGACTACAGGATTAGTTTCCTGCAGTTGCCACAAGGAATCAGCACAAGCCAATTCTTTCTTGGTTCTTCCTTGATTCTGGAAGCCAGAAATCTGAAACCACATGGACAGCACTACACACCCTCCGAAGGCTCCAGGGAAGGACCTTCCTTGCTCCTTCATCCAAGCCTCGAACGGCTTGTGGCAGCATCACCTCAGTCTTTGTCTCTGTCTTCGAGTCGCCTTCTGTCCCTCCTGAGCCTCTGCTCCAGTGTCTTCTCAAGATACTCATCACTGAACCTCTTCTCATCATATCCCTTCATTTCCTTACATCTGCTCTGACCCTTCTTAGAAATAAGGCTCTAGGATTAGAATGTGGACATTACCTCTGGGCAGGGGGCTGCCTTTCAACTCATCATTGACTGCTTGTACTGAACCAGACTTCACTGTGGAGACCAGACACTGATTTAGAACCAGCATTGTGATTGGCAGTCTCTTTTTCCCTTTCTCCTGTTTACAAACATTTCTGGAGTCATATGCGTATTGGAATTCTAAATTCTGGCTCTGTCATTCACTAAAACAGGATGCCCTGAGATGACCTCTTCACTCATCTTTCTGTACCTCAGCATGCTCTGGTCTAAACTGAGAATAGGAATTTCTACTTCCTAGAGTGCTTCTGAAAATCAATATGATAATGTATGGAAGATGCTTAACAGCGTGTCTAGGAAAAAATCAGAGCTCAGTAAATGTCAGCTAATTTAAAAGTAGAATAAGATTCACCAAGACCAATCTATTGCTTATGAAACATATGCATTTGGTGTACACTGGGGACACCCTTCCAGCAGCTAGTAACTCTTCTGACACCAATATATAGGCCCCAGCCTCATTGCTGAGTGTTGACTCATGGCTGCAAGGCCTGCTGGGTAGAGAAGGGAATTCCCAAGATTCTCTGAATTGTTGCTGCCCCAGCCCACACAATGAATCTGCCAGTCTGTAGCTGAGGACAGAATCCAGAGGTTCTGGTTCCGGAGGGGAAATAAAGTGATTCCAGCAGCCATGGGACTGGTTCCTTCTGATCTGACCAGCTTGAGGCATCGCACCTCAGGGTTAGTGTAAGTGTGTCTGCACTATGGTTTTGGAGTGGACCGGGGGAGGCCAGGGTGAGGGGTCTGCTCCAGAGGGCTGCAAAGAGTGGGCAAGGCATTCAGCCTTAGAGACTCCTGGGTCCACAAATTTGTCCTAAAGTAAAATATTAATAACCAGGGGTCAATCGCTTCTCGGCCTTTTGGCTAAGATCAAGTGTAATAACCAGGGGTCAAGCAAAAGGCACGTAGACGGATGCATTTCTCAAAAATATTTGTTTTTCCAAACAAATGAAGGAAAGAATAGTTATATTGTCATTATACTTACACAGTGGCAGCAGGTTGCTAGCAACACTCCAAATGTTTTGTATTATTCATTTATTTCCTAGTTTAATTTCTTTATCAGGAAATCAGGTAACTGCAAATACCATTTCCAGCCCTTTTCATACAAGATACCTCCACCCTATCTGGTCACCACTTTGCTATTTTCTGTGTGTCCTAAATTCATTACCACAGTTCCTCTCAGTGGGTCATCAGTCCGGAGCTAATACATGATGCTGTGTGCCTGCACTTTTTAGGAGAAGCAATGCTGATATTTAGAACACACAAATAAGAAACCCCTCTGGAACCAACACCTCCCCCCAAGAGACTTAAAGTCATACACCTCATTTAACTATTTGTACTAATATTATTAATCTAATGTCTGACCAAGTCCAGGTTACAGACCAAGGTGCTTTTCAGAGATCCAGAAATCCAGACACTGCCAGGCATGGTGATGTAAGGCTATTTTCTGTACCAATCCTTCTCCCTTCACATTTCTGTGTGTAGGTACTTTTTTCTAGGGTTAGAACTGTGATTCTTGATACTTTTTATTGACTCATGCCACCTTTTGATGTATAAAAATATTTAAGGTCCACAGAGATCCTACTGTAACTTTCTGGGGGTATTCTCACCTGCCTACAATGAGTATCACTGGGTTTTGACCAAAAGGTCAAAAGCCAAGGTCATGGCTCAACCTGTGTGTAAGAAAAGTGTCTTCTTTCTTCTCCTTATATGCAAATGTATCTGCAGTCCTGACTTACGTCATCCCAAATGTTCAAGGCTGTCCCAGACAAGGGAAAAATTGGTTAGATAATGTAACCACCTATAACAGAACAGAGAGAAACCGGGGCCATCGAATTCTGTTCTGCTTTTGTATATGCATGTGTCTGTTATCCAGACAATAGAACCAGGTTCACTTGCGGACTGTCAGCATTTCATTCTAAAGGTCAGCACGTGTGCTTAACAAGTTTTTGAAGACCTGCCCTATGTCAGATTTTACACTAAGTGATTAAAACCTGCGATATGTAAGACCCAGGAGGAGCCTTGAATGACAACATTAGAGAAATAGAGGCGGGGAGGAGAGAGGATTGTCCCTTCTTACACGGATCAGAAAAGACTTCTGGAGGGAGAACATCTGGGCTGGACCCTAGCGATGAGTCAATGTGCCGGGCTGACTGAGCAGAGCCAGGAGGCAGATGGACCCGCCTGAGCCAAGGTGCGGAGGCGTGAGGTACGGCGTGGTGAGCCCGGCACGCAGCTCCGTGTTACCGGGGCACACGTTCTGCGGAAGTGCGCGTCGGGAAACCGCAGCGATCGCTAAGCCTGTGTGGGTTTGGGCCTCGTTCCCTGTACGTCACACGTGTTTGCTGAGTCCTTCTTACATGGAGTCTTCGCGTTTCCAGCTGCGCCACCTACAGCGCTTTGTGTGGAGAGCTGTGAAACCACCCCTATTTCTGAAGAGTGAATTGCCAAGTCAGGATCACAGAAAACTTCAGTAGATGTCTTAAAATGACTGAGTGTGGTACCGGCCGGAGGGTCTTACTCCCAGGGGAGCAAGGTCAGACTTAAGTTTTGAGTTAACTCACATTTCGTGACTGTGGAGGGACAGTGCTGAGCGAACAAAGCTGAAGGTGAAGAACCAAGAGGTGATTGTGTTGGTGCCGACAAGAGACGCCGGCGGCTAGCAGCCACTTCCGTGTGGCCAGGGAAGGAGGGGACCTGCCCGAGCCATCCTCTCTGAGCTTGCACCTCTCCTCTCTTGAGCACAGGTTCTACGAGCACAGGAGGAGTTCTGTGGTGCTGAACTTACCTGGACTTGAGGTGTTCCCCGGGGACCTCCTGGTGTCTGACGGAGCTGCCGATTACCTGTGTCACCCGCTTCTGCTGCTGCATTCAGGTCCCGTTCATTCAGCTTTGTTCGTTACATGTCTGCTGTGGGGGTAGAGATGGCTGTAAGCAAGAGGGATTCTCTAAATACGTAATCACTAGGCGAACACCACACCAATGGTGTTGGAACCGATGCCTAGAACGGGCACCGGGCACGAATTATCAAAGTCAGCCGACTACCAGTATTGGTGGTAGGCGTTCTGTTTATACGTGGATAAGGAATGGCCTCCTGTAAACATCATTTATCTCTAGTCCAGAACATAAGACAGGCAGCCCAGGGATGGTCACCACTTTGGATCAGAATGCCTTTACTTGTTGGTGGAAAGTTTTTTATATATATAATTTTTGCATATTATCTTTCACACATTTCTGGTCTTGGGTCTCACACCAACATCTTCCAGCCCAGATGGCCACATGTGGAGGAGACTGAGAGGTAGGAGCTCATGAGTGTCTGACAGAGGTCTCATCCACAGCCTGCAGCAGCACCTCCTCTTGATGTGCGTATCGGTCGCTGCAGATACGGTTGAAACAGAGATTTTGATTTAGCCTAACGCAGACAATGAATGGCTATTTTAAAAGACTCATTAAAATCTTCTTCTGAATACTTGTAATGATTCCTGGGCTCCAAAATTATCCTCAAAGTTAGAAAAACAGAAGTGAGAAACTCGGGAAGGACAAATACAATAGGATGTGATCATTTAGTACCAACCCTTTGAAAGCTAAATGTGCTGAATGCAGTCTGTCCCTGAGGGAGATGTCTCCTACTTTCCCCTTTATAAAGCCCAATAACAGGGGCAAACAGAATGAGAGGCTAACCAACCACTGGGGCTGATGAGGCCTTGTCCAAGGTCACAGCAGAAAGTCCTTCAGTACGTGCTTTGCAGTCCGTCCTGCCCACAGAATCACTTCTATCTGATGGAAGCACTCAGCAGATCCCACAGAAAGACATCTCCAGAACAACCATTTTTTTCTGAGTAACAAACAACATATAAAATTTTATAAAAGAATTTAATGCCTTTACTTCTTGGTCATCAAAAGAATGTGTGACTGAGTAATGGCTTCTTTCTCGAGTAAGAGCATCTCCTGAGGACTAAGTAGGATAGTTAGGACAGGCACTGCTGTTCCCCAGTTCAGGAGTCCACTGAACCCCAGCCTGGGCTGGTCCGAGAGCCAGTCTAAGTGTGGCTACTGCTGAAGTCGAGTGTGAGGGAGGGTTCATGGCAGGATGAAGGAAAAGCAAAGTGCTTTCATTTTGTCTTAAATTACTCAACATCACTGTTGCCATTTAGCTATTTCTTCCCAAGTGACGAGGAAAGAAACACAAACCCTACACCAAGACACAAGCGGAACAGTGTCTCCTTCAGGTTAGAACATGGTGCCTCTCATTTATTCATCTGCAAAAACATGCTCACTCTGGGCCTCTTCTAGAGGAAGAGAATTAAAGCAGGAGGAATTCTGCTTGGCTTATTGTTAAGCACCAGCTACTCTAAGTAATGGTATATTTTGTTTCCCCCACCAGAATCCAAAAAACCAAGATGGCCTTTCTCCAAGAGAGGAGTGGTAAGTGTTGCACGTTGTAATTTTTATTTAGAATGAAGCCTCTGGTAGCTAGGAAAGCAAGAAATGCCTGAAGAGTCTCTTCATGCTGCTTCATGCTGATGGCGCGTGAAACCTGAGTGGCATCATCACAGTCACAGTGTTAACCACAGAACATGCCAGACTGTGCCACTTGGTCTAATGAAACAGTGCTGTTGCCAGTGGCTAATGAGTTCTGCAAAGCAAACAAAGCAGCTCTAACACACTGACGCTTTACAGCACTACATTTATAATTTAATGCAACTCATTAAGCAGCTCACTCAGTGAGGAAAACTTAACAAGCATGTGCCCCAAGCTGCAGACTGTGCCGTGTACATTGGGAACATTGAAAAATTAATGAGATATTACAGAAGCATAGTCTACAACTATGTATCCACTTCTGGGAAAGTCAGTTGGATTAGTCCTAGTAGGTATTTAAAACTCATGTTCAGTTCCCTCAGGTATTGAGGAGTAATAAATCTATATCAATGTCCACTGAGTCTTTGCTTCCTAAGGGTGGTCTAGGCTGAACCAAGCCTTTCCTGCTGGCTTGTTGAAGGCAGAGGGAAGGATGTTGCTGGTCACAGACCAGCTCTGCACTCGGTTCTGATACTATTTACGGCAGCCAGTAGGGGCAGCAGTGCCCTATGGGAAGCTACTGTGTTTTGGTCATTCAGACCAAGGGCTGCCCTTTGGGGGGCCCACATGGTCTTACCCATCAGAGCCAGTCACTGACATGGTGTGACTATACAGTGGTGCTATGGACACAGATACCTTGGAAATGTGAAGTTCGGTAGCTAAATTACAAGTCCTCCAAGGCTCCACTCCTAGCTGCTTCCTTTACTGCTCTGTGACCTTGGCCAAATGAATTAACTCCTTCAGCTTCAGATCTTTTCCAGGAGAGGCAGGAAGTCATAATGGAGCATCCCAAGAAATCTCAATGACTAAATCGTAATACACATGAAGCTTCCCCAGACACGGACACTCATAAACATTCAAGCAAAACTATCATACTAGTATTTTTAAAACTAGGATTTGGAAAAGCTATTATCATAGCCATGCTTATGGTTGACTTTCACATTATTTTTTCAAAAATTCAAAGTTTGTATGGAGCACAGGCTAAGCAATATGAACCCAAATCATAAGTTGTTAGGAACATGGCAACGTCACTGTCACAAGGGCTGTTGTCCATCAGCCCTACAGGGACATGCTGTGACTCTGTCCTGGCGGGTCAGACGGGGCAGCCACTCCCGGGCACCTACCTCCTCAGGAGCTAATCCTGACACTAGTCCTTCCTGCGATCCCAGGAGAGGGCCACTTCCAGGAACTACTCCAAGGGGGGGAGCTCTAGGGCTACCTGGGAAATCGAGTGTGCTTTCCAAAAGGAAGAACGTGGCAGAATGAGAGGACTTAGCCTAGGGAAGAACATCCTACAAGCCACAGACAGCAATCTATTCTTTGCCCCATAAAGAATTAATTTGTTCCACCGTGTGTGTTGGGTGACTATATGTGCCAAGTTCTGGGCTAGAGATCCAAGAAGGATCTCCAACTAAGAAGGTCAGACTGAAATATAATTGGGGAGGAAATGTGCTAAATAGTTTTTACTTTGATCAGGAGACAGTGGTAGAGATATATAAGGAAAGAATGCTCCAGTGCCTTATATGAAATGGTGTAGTATTTGCATGTAGCCTAGATGTATCCTCCTTATAGTCACCTCTACTTGTATGTAACTCTATGTCAATGCTAGATGAACAGTTGTTTTACTGTACTGTGTAGGGAATGATGACAAGGGGAGTCTTTGAATGTTTAGCCCAAGCATAATTGTTTATGACTATTTTTGATCAACAGGTTGATTTCATGGGTTGAAACCTGTGGACATAGAGGGATGCCTCTGTAGTGAAATGACATAATATTTTCAGCAAAAGTTCTCAGCAAGGAAGAAAAATTCATTTCTTTGAGATCTCCTTGTTTTTCACCAATTCAGTATCACTTCAGGTTCGCTCCAGTGCAAGTCAGCAGCTCCCCCTACAGTGCCATTCCATTTACTTCCTCCTCACCAGCCTTGGCGTCTCTCTTTCTCATCCTGACACACTCTCAGATTCCTTTCCAGTGTTCTCCTGCCTTTCCTGACCAGTGTCACCATGATGGAAGTAACAAGTCCCTACATGGGTCTGTGACTCTGAAGAGTTAATATCTCTTGGGAGAAGTATCTCCTCCTTCTACCTGTTGACCAGCATCTGGTCCAACTCAAAGAAAGCCATCAGGGGCGTCCTCCAGAGGACAGCACTGGTGCCTACTTCCTCACAACTTCATCCTACTTCCAATGTCCTAGCTTCTGTCTTTTCTAACTGGCTGCTAGTTTTTTTGCCACAGTCTTCAGTCACCATGGTTTCAGACATCAACAAAAGGCACAAGTCCCAATTCCCGTAGGAGGCCTCCAACTGGCTTCAACATTCCTTCACTACTGTGGAGGCTAAAGAGTCTATAAAAAGTTTCCCCTGTTCCACAAGCCACCAGAGACCAGCACAGTGGGAAGCCCAGGAAAGGGCTCCACTGGGATTCACTAGGGCCCTCCCCACAACAGCATGCGCCTCCTTCCGTTCATTAACAAAGCACTGGCTGGAGCTATGCCAGCATCATGCAGCCTTGGGCAACAGAACAAACTGAAAAAGTATTGGTGATAAACATTCACTGAAATGCAGCCAAGGTGGCTTTTAGAAAGCCTGACCCTTTGTTATTAGATAACCTCTTCCTGGTTTGGTTGGTAACTTGAACTGCACGTGGGTGTTTCTGGACGTGCAACAGAACATGGATGGATCCACCTCAAACTGTGCACAATATATTTAGTTTAGAAAGCAAGTCACAGAAGGATGTGTAAATACTACAGCATTTAAAAATTAATTGCAAATATGATTAGAAAAATGTTTACTGTAGTTATCTGAGAGTCAAGATTATGAGAGGCTTTAACTTCTGTTGTTTTTCTTTGTTCCTCAATTTTTGGCAATAATTGTATAATATCTGTCATCAGATTTTTTAAACATGCACTATTAGGGATAAAGAAACAAGAAATAAGAAATATGTGGGTGGTTCCAGCCCAAGGAAGCTAAAGTTTCTAGAATGTTCCGGTACTCTTTAGCAGAGAATTACAATGCTGGGCAAATCTCACTTGACACTGTGGGCTTTATTTAGTCAGCTGCTTGCTGAGAGGTTGAAACTAGTATCTCCGAGGCACTGCCTTAGCTAATGTTCTGGGGTCCACAGTCCGGAAAAGTTAAAGCTATTAGAGAAGGTAATCGCTCCCTCACAGGGCAGATGCTCGACGTGGAGTTCATCTATTTGCTCTGCGCCCATTGTGTGCATTGGGGTTTTGTTTGTTTGTTTTTAGTAAGATAA
Source organism: Thryonomys swinderianus (assembly GCA_004025085.1). Taxonomy (NCBI): domain Eukaryota; kingdom Metazoa; phylum Chordata; class Mammalia; order Rodentia; family Thryonomyidae; genus Thryonomys; species Thryonomys swinderianus. The sequence goes on along the minus strand of PVIC010001400.1, from coordinate 44,720 downwards.
GAGGTTTGGACTCATGTCCTTGTGAGCCTCTATCCTCAGTCTCTGACATGCTGTGGTCCTGGGGGTTGGACTGTGGCTTGGAAATGGTCACGGAACAGTTCATGGTGTACAGTGGCTGGACCTATTAGTGGTTTGGTCTCTTCTCATCCATGTCTGAGAATCAACAGAAGATGCTGAGGCTGCTGAAATCACATCATTAAACAATTCATGATGTTTCTAACGATCTTTAAGCAGGGCAAAGACAAGCACAAGTACATGACTGATCTGGAAAACTGCCTGTCTTCAGTGAAGATTGCAGACTTTGGGGGCTATGAGTTCCGTAGCCTGAAGGTATTGTGTAATTTACTAAGTGCTATGTAGACTGTGAAATATAGCTTTTCCTTTTTCTTGTTTGCTTCTGTGGGTCTTTATTTTAAATTGTCCTATTACTGCCTGCTTCATAGTAACAGCCAGGCCCAGAGAAAGACCTGCCAGACCTAGGCAAGACACTGGGCCTTGAGAAAGGCCACCTTGTGTGAAATGAGGGGGGTCCCTACAGGAGTACTCTATAGGCCACAAAGCCCTACAGAAATGTTAATACCGTCAAGCAGCTCACAATGACGTTTCTATCCATAGCAATGCACATCTATGGTGATCTCATAAAATGATATGCCCTAATGACACCATAATTACAATTTGCCTAGGCCCGCTATGAAGGTCACACATGGTAATGAAATTAGCTAGCACTGTTATCTCAGAACACGCTCTGATTGCTAAGGGACAAATGAGTATATTCACCAGCCCTCAATTTCCTCACCTGAAAACCAAGCCATTTGGGATAAAACAATTCCTTAGGGTCTCCCTGAGTTGTAACACTTTTATGTCATGATTCATTGGTAGTTAATTCCAATAAGCTTTTGACAGAGGAACCTGGAATCAGATTGCCCAGGTCTAGGTGTAAAGTTCCTCAAGCTTTTAGTTAGACTAGAAAGGACTCCTGAAATTGTCAAGCGTAATTCCCTGTCACATCGGTCTTCATTTCTTTTCATTTTAAAGCCTCAAGCTTTGCCTTGGGAGGGACTGGCATTTCTGAGCCACAGGAGCTGTGGTTTGGGCAGCGAGGGGAGTGGAGCTGCCCACAGGGAGCCCAGAATGGCTGCCAGATGGCCAGCCAAAGCAAACAGTGGACAGGCTGAGCCACTGAAGCGGAAATGTTTTGTTCTCTTTTCTCCTCGTGTGCAGGACAAGACCTGGAATGAAGTCATGGAAACACATCAGAAAGTCCCTACTGATCAGTTAGACTTAAGAAAGCAGCAAGAGGCTGTGTGGGAACTGTTCACGAGTGAATGCACTTATTTCTTGGACCACTTATTAGTCCTTAAGATGGTAATACTGATATTCGTTTTTGTGCGACATGGAAAAGTACTTTGGTTCTTCAGAGACTTCTTTTTCTCTTTCATGCCCAAAAAGAAGGTTTGGGAGTTTCTCCCTCCTTTAGGAGGATCCTGAAAAAAGTTTCACTTATAATCTGTTTTTTTATTTCTCTACTACTTAGTTGTCTCTTCCTTCTCTCCTTAAACAGCCTCCTAGGACTGGATGAGATCTTCCAGTGAATCCTTCTGTCTGAACCACTTCTGCTTCCCTCTCCCTAGATTTCCATGCTCCTGTCCTCAAGCCAGCCTCAAGGCAGCCTGTCCCGTCTCGGTCGCCTCCTCTGCTGGGGCTCACGCTCCCTCATGCCCAAAGCCAGGGGATGCTTTGCGGGGCTGCTGTGCTTACCCAGAGCAGCAGTCAGATCACACAGCAGTGTGTTTATGATTCCTCCACATAAGCAAGGCTCTGCTGCCTTGATCTGGGAAAGCTCGGGGCAGAGGCTTCCTTGTTGAATAACCACAGAGCAAAGAAAAAAGGCAGCAGCTTCCTTTTCCAATCACAGGGCAAGATGGCCACATGGCTCCCTCTATTACCTCTACCCATAATACTCTTGTTGTGTTTTTCCATCTTAATTCTAGTTTTTATTAGTGCATGTTTGCAGGGCATAATGATTATATTCATCATAGGGAGCTGGAGCATGAACATAACACATCTTCATTCTTTTTCATCCCCTTCCTCTCCCTCCATCTCTTGGTCCTCTTCTCATTTAAGAAAGATCTCTTTACTTCCTAGTATCTGCCTTTTATTTTGTTCTTTATCTATAATTTGGGTTTCTTGTGTAAAAGAAACCATGCTATATTTAAGCTCATGTGTCTGATTTATTTCACTTAACGTTATGATTGCAAGTTCTTTTTGAATCCAAGATGCTCATGGTTGAGATTCACTGTTGGGAAATACCTGACTCTATGCCTGGGATCTGCCTCAGGCTCACAAGTGACCTTCAGAAAGCCCAGTCCTCCAGCCCTGAAACAAACCGGAGGTTGGCCAACATGTTCTGTTAGGGTTCTCGCTTTAGTCCATTTGTGTAGCAGTAAAAGAATACCACGGACTTTGTGAAGCAAAGAAATCCTTTTCATGGCTCTGAAGGCTAAGAAGTTCCAAGTGGTGAGGACCTTCCTGCCATGTCATAACAAAAAGGCCTCATGTGCAAGAGAGGTCACAGGAAGAGTCATGAAGGGCTGGCCTCCCTTTTATAACAACCCTACTTTGGAGGTGATGAACCTCCTCCCGTGTCAGTGCCATTAACACACTCATGACCTTATCGCCCCCAGTAGTTCCCCACCTTTAACCTCTTTGCTTTGAGAAATGAGTTCCAAACACATGAATTTTGACAGCATATGTTCAAATCATAGTGAAGCAGATAATAAATATTTTAGGCTGTGTGGACTATATGATCTTTGTTGTAACTACTCAACTCTGCTATTATAGTACAAAACAGCCATAGATAATACATACAGGAATGTGCGTGACTGTGTCACCATAAAATATAAATCACAAAGCCAGGCGGCAGTGCAGATGCACAGCCCTTGGGATGGAGTTTGACAGTCCCTGTACTGAACTATAAAAAGGGAATGATAACATCATCTCTGGCTATCTTCCTGCATCAGTGTGATGCTCGAATGAATTCTCTTTGCTGTCTATTAAATGCCGTGCAAGTGTTCTTTCCTATAGGATTTATTGCCAGGCACTAGGTACCTTACTGAACAAAATTTAAAGCACAGAGACAGCCGATGAGGATACTGAAAGTCTGCATCAGTCAGGATTCTTACAAAGCAAGTACCTGGAAAGTAGCTTAAATAATCCCGGATCGATGGGCCTAGGAGCCTGGAGAGTTCAGTAGTGAGGAAGACTCGTGCTGGTTCCATTAAGGGGCTCAAAGTCAAGGACAAAATATTTTTGAGTGTTTCGTCCCCGCCTCTGCAGCATTTGCTTCAGCCTGTGGTTGATGTCTCTCACAGCACCTGATGGCTGCTGTCCTCTGACTCAGGGAGGGGCGTGTTGCAGAACTCTGAGATCTATCCTGAGAGCACAGCTTGCACAGCTTGTTGCGGGGCTGCCTCTGCACCACCTCCTCCAGGGGGCTGAGGAAGGACCAGCAACTGGCTTAACACAGTCAGGGTGCAGCCTGGGGCTAAGTCAGCCGGACCTAGAGACAGACATACCCCGGGGAGAAGGAGAGGCTGAAGCGAAACTGGGCTGCGGTTAGGGAAGGCAAGCCCTGAAGCTGGGAAGCCTGAGCCCGAAGCTGAAGTGAGTCCCACAGAGCGTTAACCCTAAGCCATCCTGCCTCTCCTGCCCGTTGAATGGCCACAGGGCTTTTTTATATCCCCCTGTGAGTTGCCCAAGCTTTTCAAACTAGCATTTTCTGTTTAAGGAAAGGTTAATTTGAATTTATTTTCACATGCCCCCAGTTTATTTAAGTACATACACATTTCCCTTTGCACAATCAGTATGAATCTCCCAAGGTTGCTTGTGAATTCCAGACTGGTAATTACATAGTAAATAAATATATTTGTAGATTCAATTTTAAAAAAACACACAGCGGGCCGGAGATTTAGCTCAGTGGTTCCGGCGCCTGCATCACAAGCACAAGGTCCTGGGCTCAATACCGGTAACCACATAGAAGGCTGGGCGTGGTGACTCACGCCCACCAGCAATCAACACCACATACCATAGTGCCAGGTGTGGTGGCTCATGCCTGTCATCCCAGCCCTTGGGAGGCAGAGGCAGGAGGATTGCTGAGTTCCAGGCTTGCCTGGGCTACATAATGAGCTCAGGGCCAGCCTGAACTACAAAGCGAGAACCTGTCTCAAAAAAAAAAAAAAAAAAAAAAAAAAACACATGCCAGAGAATTTCTGTTCAGCCATGAATCTCAGAGCAAAAAGAGTATTTCTTTTAAATTGTCCCAGGTGAGCTGTTCTGATGAGTTCTGGTTTTCTTTACAAGTAACTGCTTCAGTGCTTGAGTTTAAATGACAGACTTTCCGACAGCCAAGACTTCATGGATTTGCAGAGCTCTTCGTCAGTGCTTCTCAGCACGTGGCATTAGACCAGCCACCCTTGGAGTCACTTGGGAACTTACTTGTAAGATACCCAGCTTTAGATGCCCTCACACACTCAGGAACCACAAACTGTGGGGGTGTGATTGAGTGAGGCCTTCAGAAGATACCAACCCATGTTCAAGAGCCACTCGTGGCACTGATTAAATAGTGCAGTAGTAGGAGTTGGAGCCAGCTGTGTAAAGTCATCTAAAATTCTTGAAATAGTTGTCCCTCTGTCCCTTCCAAGGCTTTCCATCTTATACCTCAGCTCATGGACACTTGTGTTCACAAAGAATTTGGCTCGTAGACAGAAGTGTTCAGCAAAAATTTGCTGTTTGTAAGAAATATCATGTTGAGAAAACATCAGCTGAGAAACATGACCATGGTGTCTTCCCCAGAATTGTGGAGTGAGTTATATCCCTGAGCCTCTTCTTTAAAAAAGCCAGTATTTACAAAGTACTCACTTTTCACTTAACTGCTCTCTCTTCAGTTTAGAGAAATGAGGAGCACGTGATTTGTGTGAACTGCCGTTCTTTATTCTTGACTTGCTGATAGTCCCCAGATGTGTGAAAACTCAAATCAAAACTAGTAATCAAGCTTTCCTCAATATTTTCATTAATACCTAACACCTTTATCCAAATGTAAGCATCCTATCAGTTATTAGATATTAACTCACTAATTCTATACTTGTAATTCCTTGAAAGTAAGGCCATTTGGGTTTTCCAGAAGAAGGAATAAATGAGAACATATCATGAGCATGGTTTTGTTCTCAAATTGATGCTACTGGCAAGAAGAGAACCTTTAGGTTTCTTAGGCACCAGAAAGTCCAGAAAGTCCATTCGTTTGCTGTTGGGATTCACATAACAACACCTTCATACTAAACACCATATTCCCAGTGTGGTCTGTGAAGTATAAATGTCATGATTTGTACAACCCTTAAATGTTGGGAATACTGAGGGCTCCACTGTTTGGTAAAGTTGTACCCAGGAAGTTTATGTTCAAAGTTTCTGTTTTGTTTAGTTTAGTTGTTTATATTTAAGAACAAGGCATGCTTCAGAACTTAAAAACAAAAAGTAATATACATTTATGTTTTAAAGATCTTTATGAATACACTAAAATATTTGCAAGTTCATGAGTATCTTCTGGATGTGGATTTATGGAGACTTTTTGCAAACCTGGAGGAGTTAACTCAGGTGAGCCAAAATAATCATGTTTTAAAATTCGCCAGCAGATCATAGTTGATGCCTGGTGCTACTTATAACTGTGTCCACATGGGACTACAGAATATGACCTGGTCTATGTTGTGTCCTCATGTTATCTTATGTCAAGAATTCAGGTGCATAGGAGGGCACCTGAGCACCTGCTGATATCTTCTCAGTAGTACAGATGTTACCTGACCCTGATTTTTTATTTTTTCAATGACTATTTAAGATGTATCCCACCAAACTCATTGTCTTCATAAATGCTTATTTTAACAAAAATCCTTTGTTCACATATATCAGACATAAGATATCTTTCTTCTCAAAAAGAAGGGAGATTAGAGACATAATTTTGTTTCTTAAAATCTTGTAAGAAAATATACACTAGAGAGTGGAGAGAAATCTTTGAATTTTGCTAGCAGGTAATTCGAAATGAAAAATACCTGTAAGACTGACATTAAGGTTGAGTGATGTCTCCCCCTTGGCCCTGTGTATGTGCCCACTCCGTTCTCTCCTCTCTGCTCCTAGACAAGCCTTGGCTTTGTGAACAGTCTTTTCAGCATCATCAAGGACTATGTAGATACATCTGAGGCTTCACCATCGATGGATTTCATTTCTGTGCTCACAAAGGTAAAATCCCTCGGGGGGAGGGGACTCAGCCTCGTGCACTGAACTCACACTCCCTCCAGGACAGTTGTTTATAGCTACTTGGTTTTGTTGTTATCGCTGTTCCCAGGAAATTTCTAACCCTGACCTCCCATGAAGAAACCCTCCTTTCTCCACCAGCTAACCTCTTCAAAAACAACTTGCACATTCTGTTTTCCCATTGTCACATCTCCTGCAGGTTCTACTAGCACAGAAATCTGCAAGTGTGGAAAACCCATTTCAAGTCTGTTTTTCCAAGGACTTCAATTTAAAGCAATATTTGTGGCAATAGTTTAGCGCTCACTAATTACGTGGTTCAGTTGTTCTTCTTTAAAAAATGTCAGTCTCTCACAAAGGAGCAAAATATACTTTTAAATCCACCTGTGCCTTTGATGATATTTCTGTTTGTTAAAAGAGGAGACGAGGAAAATCAAAAGCCCTGGTTTGATAAATGCTACTTTTCTCTTGACTAGATATTTGGATATTCTCCTCTATTTTTTTTTACTTTAACTTTTCAATTCAGTCGCTGTCTAGTCTCATATAGCAAGAGTTGAATTTTTATACTATATTTTTGAAACCCAGGTTGTTGTTTTTTTTTTTTTTGCAGTACTGGGGATCGAACTTGGGCCCTTGTGCATCCAAGGTTGGCACGGTACCACTTGAGCTAAATCCCCAGCCCCCAGGTCGATATTTATTGAGCTCTTTCAATGGGCAAAATTAAATAAGCACCTGTCTTTGCGGGAACTGTGGGTGGGATTAGTACAACAATGAGACTAATGATTATATAACCAAATTGAGATACCTAGTGCAAAAAAAAAGAAAAAAAGAACATAGACACTATAAGCAGACATCAGAGGAGGCGGCCTAGGTTGGGAGCATTACTGGCAGGAAAGGTATCCCAGGACAATGTTACAGAGGTGAGTTCTAAAGGAGAAGTTTCAATTAGGCCAAAATAAGGATGAAATTGGGTATGAAGCCAGGAGGTTTACAAACATGTTCAAATTTCTAAAACTTTGAAAAACAAGAAAGAGTGTAAATTTGGGGGAATTAGCTAAAATCTTATCATTTCTCAATTCCTTAAGAGCCAGAAAATTAGTTAAATTCAGTGTTTAGTATAGTAAAACCCACCATCCTAACCACAGAAGTGGACCAGAGCAGAAGGAGAACTTGAACAGCGATGCTGCAGAACATCTCAACCTATTTTGGGACCAAACGGAAGTTTCCTGGTCAACCTGAGGTTCAGAGGAGAGGAGAGAGGCCCTTTCTGGAAGGGGAGACATGGGAACAGTGAACAGGCTACCACGGTGTCTCTCGTGAAGCTTGCCAGCCGAAGGGATGGGATATCTTATAGTCAACATGGGCCTCAGTTTCATTTTGTCAGGTCCGGTTAAGTGGGGAAGGACCTCGGCTAGTGGATGTTGGGACTGGATTTCTGAGCCAGACCATTAGTGATTCAGCCTTGGCCTCTTGAAAGTTGTGGCATTTCTCAGGCTTTGTGGGGTCCAGAGGGAAGAACTTCTCACCTTCAAGTCCTCTCCTCTGCACAGCCATCAACACACTCCTAAAATAAGCTCATATTATCATCTTTAAAATTATTTCCTACAGAAGCCAAACACTTGGTGTTGCTCTCCATACCAATCTGTTTTCAAAAGTCCAGTAACAACGTATTTTTTTGTTTTAGTTTTTTGAGACAGGGCCTCACTTTGTAGTTCAAGCTGGCCCTAAGCTCACTATGTAGCCCAAGGCAGCCTCAAACTCACAACAATCCTCCTGTCTCTGCCTCCCTAGTGCTGGATTACAGGCATGAGCCACCACACCTGACTAACAAAGTGTTTTTCTAGGTTTGTGGTATATCTGATTAATTTTTTGTCCTATCCTTCAGTAGCCTTTCAGGCTGGGTCTGCTTCCCCCACTCACTATTGAGCATTTTCAGTAAGTGTGTCCTCCTCTCATGATTCCACCTAACTATGAAATTCCTTCATGAGTCTCATGACATTCAAATGATCTGTAACTCTTTCCATGGGCACAGGGTTTAATAACATGATGACACTGTGGGCTCCTGATACAAGTGTCTACCATGAATGAGCCAGAAGAACTGCTAAACAGAATGAAATAATCACCATGCCTCCCCAACAGTGTTTAATTGAACTGGTAGCATAATGTACAATTTGGTGTTTGATCGTTAACTACATTAAAATATATAGAAAGTTAACAATTGGTCTTATTCTAAAACAAATTTGAGTTGTATAGTCATTTTGGCAAGCTTGAGGCATGATTAAATAAGGATACTGAAGAAAAGAGAAAAGTATTAGACTGGATAAGACAACCAAAACACTGCACACCATAAATTCCCTTTAAGTATCAGGAGAAAGACTATCCATTGAGGTGTTCGCTTTATCATGGAACACTGTACTCTTTCAAACTGTTTACTGTGGAGACAACCTGTTTATATACACATAGTCATAGCTCATGCATGGTCACAGTGGCTTCTCCATTTCGCCCTCTTTTAGTTTATGACAAAAGTACAGAGAAAGAGGAAGTCTGTCCAACACGACGCTCCCCCTAACGTCCGTCTGTCTTCCTCTGCAGTATTTCCGCGGAGGCCTCTGTCAGAGCCACCAGATGTACTGCCTGAACTACTCTGCAGCTGTGTTTTATCTGGAGACCCTGAGACAGAGAGATGACTTCGGTATTTACTTAAAAGTAAAGTACCTGTTTATTTCCTTTTGTAATTTTCTTACCCCTGTTTGGGTGAAACTGATACTAAGAAGTATTATGCCCAAATTAAATGGGAAAGAAAAAATGACTCCTAATACATTTTTAACTGTTACTCTGTTTTTCTCATGAATACATCTTTTACTGCAAACAAGAGCTTTGACTGGTGCACATCTGGAAGTATACTGCATAATATCCCATCGGAAATTTTGGCTGGGGGGGTTAAAATGTTTGATTTGTCCATTGGATTGTTTACAGTAGAAATTGGCACATTGTAATGAGAAAATAACTGCAAGAATGCAATCTTTGTTGGGGAGTAGAAGTTTGGCTCTTGAAGGATTTGGTCCAGATCCTATTGCATAAAAACTAGTAGCACCATTGACATTGTAAGCTATGTGAATGGCGCCCCCTGGAGGAGCTCACAGGACACAATGTAAGTGATGCAACTGAATTGCACAACATGAGGCTCTGGGTCCCAGAAACACTAGGACAAAGAATTTCTGTAGGAGCCTTAAGTATTTGCCAACAAGAAAAAGGTGTTATCGTTTTTCCTTGACCTTGTATGTCCTCTGACTTGCCCTTCCCTCTTGATATTTCTTTAGTGAGAACTGTAGCATCTCAAAACTGTGCCAGTCTTTCTGAGGAACTCAAAGAAAATGGGCCTCACCTTTCCAGAAATCCAGCTCCTCCCTGCATTTTCCCCACCAGAGAGTCTCTTCAGAGGCTTGGGAGCAAAGTCTCATTGGTCCCCAGTGATTTGACTGTGACCCCAGAGGCCTGTGCTGTGGCCCGGATGTGTCAGGAAGCCTGGGTGTGGCAGGGATGAGCAAAGAGGAATGGTGCCAGGAGAGAGGCCAGACCCTACTTCCGTAGCTTCAGCCTCCCCACATTCTCCTTGCTACTCACACTGAAAACAGAAAGGTCGTTAGATTTCCACATACATAGAATAACTGCAAATGTTTTCCCCAGACGATGAGTGATAATACTGAGCCCCCAAACTGGAGAGGATAGAGTCCATCTCTCCCTTATAAGCTAAGAGAAAGATTAATTTTAAAAGATCCAGCCTTCATTTTCAAATAACTGGAAAATTCTGCTTGAAACAAGGTGATACAGAAGGTGGTTTACATCAATATACGAAACATAGGTAACGTCCAAAGATCTTAAGGTGAAGGATGCAAGGCTATTAGAGCAACAGCATGATACCCTGATACTCATAATGCACAGTGACTTACCATACACTTCATCAAACTCAGCCCAAACCTACAAAGTGGATTATATTGTTTCCACATGTCGCTGAAGCTCAGAAAGTTTGCATGGCATTTGCCAGGTCACATCAATACAGAACCAAATAAAGGTCTCTAGGCAAAAAGATACATGTTTAGTCCTATTTAAACATTATACCATGTATATATACATATTGAAACATCACATAGTACTCCATAAATACATACAGTTTCACATATTAAAATTAAAATTAATTTTTTAAATCTAAAGTTCAAATCCTCTTTACATTAGCATTGTTTCCAACTCTTCAGAGCTACTGACCACTGCCAGAGAACTGTTGGCCTCATGAAGCAAAGAAACTTTGGAGGAACCTTCCATGATCCCACTGCTCCAAACAAAAGCATCTTCACATATGCTAGACAGCCAGATATTAAGTCCTTCCAGTAGGCCAGGCACTGTGCTCCCTGCCAGACATCTGTGATCTCTTGGCCTACACAAAAACTGTGAACCAATATTACCCATTTCTCAGAATCTTAGACAAATAAGTAACTTGTCATAATATGGTTTTTCTGAGGCACAGCAAAAGTTCAAATTCAGACATGTCTGAAACTGATCTTCACTCATATCTCTACTGTGCTAGAAATACCTTTCTTAGGGAGTACAAATCATGCCAAACTATGGGCTGCCAAAAATTGAACTTTTAATACATTGAAATGAATTTAACCTTCATAGCATGGGAAGCTGGTTGTTATGAATATACAGAAATTACCCTGATGAGTCTTGCTAGAAGTAGGATTCTTACCACAGTTTTACCATCAGTTAAAAGCATATAAAAGGAGACATTGGGGATTTTGCACCAGGGCTCTGGGTGTAGCTCACTAACAATAGCTAAGAACATTAGAATTCATGGACTTGATGTCGGAGATGTTCCGGGTGCATTCTATGACCTTGGCATGGATTATCTCATTAAAACTTCTCACCAACGCAGTGGACTGGTCACTGTTAGTATCTACATTTGACAGATAAGGTTTGGAGAGGTTAAGTGAGTCTCCCAAGATTCCAAGGACACTGGCTGCCTCAAATGTTGTGTCCCCCCAAGACGGATTTACTAGCGGGACACTTATTTGTGCTCCTCACTCCCTTGCTCTTCCCTTACACACACCGGATATTTATTATGAAACAAAAGTAGCCTTCATGGATTGAAGCCCATCACTAAAAGGCCTTTTATGTCCAATCTCTCTTTTTAGAGCTGTTCTTTGATTTCCCTAATGGATCCGAAAAATAAAGGCAATAGAGAGATGAAAGAAAACCTTATAACTTTGTTTTCATAGTTGCCAACCAACTTTTTTTCTAGTTTTTGGAGACTTCCAAAATACTAAAAGCTTCTGCTATCCTTCCCTCAACCTTTATGTAAAGTATTTATTTACCATCAATGCATCTTGCCTGATCAATATCTCAAGAATTTGGATATTTTCACTTTTACCCTGACTCCCAATGAGTGGTGGAAGTCAGAGCTCTTCCTCAGAACCTCGGAATTGGGGTGATGGCCTGTGTATTTTGAGGTGATCCTTCACTGCCGTTGAGAAATCGGTTCCTGAAACTCTCCCAGCCATCCCAGAGGAACAGCAGGTGTCACTGGAATACTGCTTAGTCAGCCTAGAAATCACCCACTGAAACCCTAGCCCTCTGCATCATGCTTCTTTCCACCTTCACCTTCTCAACCTTTCCATGGCTATAGATCCTGCTTCCTTCTCCATCAATTCCAACCCCAGCGAGAACCACAGCCACTGAAGACATGAGAACTTGGAGGTCATCTAGGGCCCCACAACCACTTCACCAAAGAGGACTCTGTGGTCCAGAGAAGGAAAGGTGGCCCTTGCAGACTGGCTCCTGGACCTCCATGCGCCATGCCTTCGGGACACTGGCGTGGCCCGCTGTCTGTACATAGGGTGGTGAAGGGTGCACTTAGCCAGATCCCTGTGTACAAGAGCCCCACGTGTTTTTGAAGAAATACCTCGATGAAGCTATAAGAATGGCAAGGTGCCATTCTCTCACCTACGGACATAGTCAAGTTCTGAGAGACAAGGGCAGTCTGCTAAGCAGGAGGCAAGGAAGAAAAAGAGAGGGTTTGGAAGGAGGAGAAAAAAACTGTCAGCACAGTTGCATTCTTGACCCTGCCCGAGTAGTCCACACTACCACTTTCTCACATCCTAGACTGCTACCGCTACTTTCTCATGCCCTCATGCGCGGAAAGAACCGGAGAGTTCTCTGGGCTCTCCTTGTCCAGAGAAGAGAATGGAGCCAGCAAAATAGGGGAGAGGGATGTGGGTGGTAGTTTTACTGTTGTAAACTGAAATCCATATATATTTTTAAAAACACACTTCAAAATAGTGCATTTTAGGTACCTAAAATCCTTCAGTTAAAGAGAATACATGTAAAATAAAAGGAAATTTGGGACCAATTTAATCTTAGTCAGTGGGATAACAGAAGAGAGACCACACCCTAACAATACTTACAAATGTATCCATACACACAGCTGCCAGTGACCTGCCTTTGTATTTAATAAAAGCCTGAAGGTCTTATATTCAGTGCGACATCCAAGTGTCACACCAAAAGAAATAGCCAACATATAAAAACAAATGTAAAAGTTATTGTCATGTTTACTAGTGTTTCTCCAATATCATTTCTAGAACACCAGTGTATGCCTCATAACAACACTAAAATTCCCTTCCTAACACCTGCCATTGCTTCTATCTTGCCCATTTCCCAAACCCCGACTCCAAACTCTACCTATTAAAAACTGCATTATCAGGCCAGGGATTTAGCTCAATGGTTCCAGCATCTGCCCCTACAAGTGTAAAATCCCTGATTCAATCCCAGTAACCACATACAACAATACTGGGCATGGTGACTCACGCCCACCAGCAATCAGTAACACATATCATAGTGCTGGGCATGGTGGCTCATGCCTGTAATCCCAGCACTCAGGAGGCAGAGACAAGAAGATTGCTGAGTTCGAGACTTGCCTCCTGGGCTACACAGTGAGCTCAGGGCCAGCCTCAACTACAAAGTGAGACTCTGTCTCAAAAAAAAAAAAAAATTTTGCATTATCCCTCTCCTCTTTCCTCTTTGTTGTATATCACATAAATCAACTCAGCTGTTTCGGCTTCTATTTTTTTCTCTTTTTTTCCCATCATTGATCATTGCCCTGGCTCTTCTCAACAAAAGAGAGTCAAGGAACTAGCCCACCTAGCAAAACTTTTTCCTTTACCCTTCACTATCTCCAGTCTTCATTTTCAGTCACCTAACCACATCAAAACAAGGACAGGAGCAAACCTGGGAAAATCATAAATCTCTTGGAGCTAGAGTAAACAGGCTGCAACATGTGTGGAGCATGCAGTGGAGGGAGTTTGTAATCAAACTTTTCCTGTGCATCTAAATCTTGATAAGTTTCCCCTTTTAAGAGGATTGGGTAGTAGTGTTACAAAGCAAAATATCTGAAAAGGGGTTCTATCATCTCTTTAACTGAAAAATAAAATTAGTAATATTCAATCATATATCTTAGTTACATGCAAGAACCTAATCGCAGACCCTGAATTTGGTCCTGGTAGATAGAGATTTTCTAAAAAGAGTTTAATATGGAATTTTCAAAACTCAAAGCTTTTGCCATAGCTCTTGAATTTTCCCAGCAAGCTCACAGGTGCATCCTGTTGTTATTGAGTAAAATCTCCTAAGAAATTCTCGAGTGCCCACTTCTTAGTGCCTGGATTAGAGAGGTGATGTTCTGATGACGTCTGTTCTTGGCTTCCCAGTGGTGTGAGCAAAACGAACACTGCAGACGACTCCACCTTCCTGAGCTCTTGGTGGCCCCACTGCACAGGCTGACTCGATATCCCTTACTGCTGAAAAACATCTGGAAAAGGAGCATAGACTCTACTGAGAAAATCCTGATCTACTCCATCAAAGAGAAGGTGGAAATATCTCTCCGTAAGTTCCTGAGATAGCTGAGCTTGATTAAAAAGCAGAGGGGTCCTGTAGCTCCCATGTAGGCTTCCATCGTGGAAGATAATTCCATTGACTTGAGGTCATGACTTGGAAATGGGATCCATCATGGAGCTCCTTATAAACCAAACACATATAAAACAATGATTTCCAATAACATCTTGGCCAACTGTTGGGAACTCTTAATGTCGAGCTTACACAGGACGTGGCTCTGTCTCCAAGGGTTTCAGAAGTGAGGTACGGCAGGAAAGGTTCTGCTTCCCAGATGACTGATGGTAGCTTTGTTGTTAACGTCCATTCTGAACCCACACACAAAGCAAGTGGGAGTAAACGCCATGGAAAGCCAGAGAATAAATCACCACTCATCATTTTTTACTGAAATGCAAGGCTAACGTTACGCCAACCACAACCCATGGTTGCTGTTAGCTGTACAGAAAACTATGTATTGGTGTTCCTTTGCAGACTTAAAAGTTAAATAACAGTTTAATGGGAGAGGTCTTTTCTCTTTTTCAATCTTTTATTCAAATTTCAAAATGGTCTAAGAGATTAGAATTAAATTTATCAAGTAATAAGAAATAAAATTAAAGATCAACTTTTTGGAACTCCTAAAATAATATTAAGGATTACTATTCATTTGGATGTTTGTGAGAAAAGTAAAAGCAAATCCACTAGAGGCTCCTCAAAAAAACTGGACTCTAATTGTTCAAAGAAGAGATCTGGGTAGTCACTTTTTTAAAATTAAGTTTTATCTTTATTGGTACATGATATATACACATCATGATCACACTCAACATTGGGGGATCTGTACCAGTATATGTCACAATTTAATTCTCATTTTTTTCCGTTCCCCTACCCACCCCAGGGCGGTCGCTCTTAAGTCCATTTTCTTAAAGTTGACAAATTCTCAAGAGTTCAATGATGTGGTTTTGTGGGTCTATGATTTGTCCCCCTTTTTCAAAATTCATCTCAAAACTTCAACATTAGCATATTATTGGAAAATAACAGAACTTCCAAGGACAAATTGAGTTCTTAACAAAAAGAAATAATCATTATTACATGAAAAGAATGTATGCTTTATGATCAGGACAAGAATCCAGTATTTTTTTTCTTTCCTCTACTTAAAGGCTATGTGTGTTGTGAGGTATATAATTTTTTAAAAATTACAAAAGCTTCATTAGTATTCTTTTTCTCTGCAAGAGAAAACTGCAAGAAGTTGATCTCAAATTAATGAGTTGTAAACAGGAAGAAAAATGCTAAATGAGTTATACTCGTTGGCTCCAGGGACAATCAGTATCTTTAAATAATTATAATGAATCTTGCTTAAATTTATGCTGCAGGGCCGGAGGGTTAGCTCAGTGGTTCCGGCGCCTGCCGCGCAAGCGCAAGGACCTGAGTTCGATCCCCGGTAACCACATATAATGCTGGGCATGGAGACACGCCCACCAACAATCAACACCACATACCACAGTGCCGGACGTGGTGGCTCACGCCTGTAATCCCAGCACTCGGGAGGCAGAGACAAGAGGATTGCTGAGTTCACGGCGGCTTGCCTGGGCACCATAGTGAGCTCAGGGCCAGCCTGAACTACAACGCGAGACCCTGTCTCAAAAAGAAAAAAAAAAAATTTATGCTGCAGTGTTATATGCATTTAAAAATAATGTGTCTTGTTTTTCAGGGGATCTTGAAGGGAAAGTGAAGTGGTTGGACAATTTCCAAAAATTTAGACATCTACAGGAGATTATAGTGTGGCCTCCGCTTTGGGACAGAGATAAAAGGTTTTTCATTCCAGAGGTACATAAAAGATCAATGAGATTTATGCCCCTTTCTGGAAGCCTGGCATTCAGACAGGAATAAAATAGTGTTAGGAAGTCCCTAGCTGGCCACCTGAGGAATACATCTAGTTTTATGAGCCAGAGGAAAAGTTCTCATCCATATAGCACTGTGTGATGCCAAGCTTAAGATGGTCCACCTGAGATGTTTGCCAACCCTTTCCCACTCCTATGTCTATGTTCTGGTAGATTATTTCTAAATATCTTGAAAATTCGAGATGAAGTTGATTGTCTCAGCTCACTGAACATGTTCTCTTTCCATCACTAACATCATCCCTTATTTTCTCCTTTGTTTTGGAAGTATTTGAAACACATTTTTAAAGAACACATGACAGAAAGCATCTTGTCGCCAACGAACCGACACCTTCTCTATGAAGGGAAATTAACTCTTGCAGGTAAATAACTGCTTGCTTAAAAAACCTATCATCTTTGCTACCCTATAACTTGTTCAACTGCTATTTGAAGGTCAGAAGGAATTGTGCTTATCTAGGTTCAAGAGGATGAACAGGCGTGTCAGAGAGCCTCCAGCTAAACAGAGACTTCACAAGGTAGCAATGGGCCCTCCAGTTTTTATCTAAAATGGAGAGGTAGCTCATAAAACTTGTTAAAGCAAAATCACATACATGAAGAACTTAGCTCAAGGCCTGGTGTATAATAAATACTCAGTCACACACATGTTTAACAGCACAATCTGTTCAGGTCAAATTCCAGCAGAGAGGAGACATCACATAATGTAGCACCAAATCAAGTTTAAAGGCAGTGGGACCTGAACTTAGAGTTGATGGGGCAGGGTTAACGGTGTTAGAGGAAATACAACATGGAGAAAGCAGTGAGCCAAGAATCAGGGGCTGAGAGGTATTATTCAGAGTTCAGTTCAGGTTTAGTATGTGCAAGGCCTCAGGCTCAATGCCTAACACACACACACACACACACACACACAAACAAAGGACAGGGGGGTCTTACACCAATGTGGACTTGGAGATATTGTTTGAATTCTTTTCATCTCCACTGAATATTGGTAATGATGATGACAATGACAAAACCTGACATATACAGTGCTTCCAAACTTCTGCCAGTGTGAAACACTGCACTGTCCTAGTCAAGTAAGTGTATTTTCTCACTTCCTAAAGGAGCTACTTCCATAACTTCTGGAATTCAGGCTCCTTGCCCTTTGCCAGTACATGGCTCCCCGTGAACTGGTGTTTGTCAGTATAACAGCTCCCCCTAAAATTAAAGCTCCTTGAAGGCAGGAATACTGTCTTAGTCACCAGTGCACAGGAAGTCTCACAAACCATTGCTTCATCGGTAGAACACTAGGTCTTCCTACATGATGGCCGGAATAGTCATTTCACAGAATAAAGTCCCAAAGAAGGGGCCGGTAGCCTGATTGTTAAAATGAAATACTTGAAATTAAGAAGAAGACTGAGAAGGTTTTTGTTCTGACAATGCTCATTAAGCTGTAGGAGTAGCAGAGGGTGGAAAAACAAATTTGATAGGTTCTGAAGGTTGCTGTGAACTTAATTGCCACCCCACCCCCACTCCATTGTTTTGGTGAAGCCCTAACCCCCATGTGGCTGTATTTGGAGTAAGGAAATAATTAGGCTAAAACAAGGTCATAAAAGTGGAGTCCTGGTCTCATTGGTTTGTGTTCTTATAAGACAGCACCAGGAATCTCAGTTAAAATCAGTCTCCCTTCCTCTGTCTGTCTGTCTGTCTGTCTGTCTGTCTGTCTCTGTCACCCTCTTTCTTTGTCTGTCTGTCTGTCTCTCTCCTCTCCCCTTTCTCTCCTCAGAATTTGCAAACTCTCCTTCACATTCTCTTGGTCAGAATTGAGACCCTTGGTCACAGTCAGCCCTAGGGGCTTTGGTGCAGTCTTTATTTTTCTGTTGATGAGTGTCAGTCCACTAAAACTCAGGAAGCTCACTGCTGCAAAAGAAGGAAAGGTTTTTGAGGGATGAACAGCAGCCTGTGGCAGATCATGTAAAGGAAAGTTTCTAATCACCATGGAAAACAATTACTGAAAAACATTCAAGGATAATTCAAATTGAATTTGAACCACTATCTGATTTCTTATCTAAGCCAATGTAGAAAGAACCCTTCCCCAAATCTTAATGAGATCGAATAGAAGGGAATCCTAAATATTTTATCTATTAGTTTAAACTTTGCCACCTACCTTCTGGGAATAAAAGCAGAATAACATAAATAATATAAATAGAACATGTTCCCATAAATGTTACAACATTTATGCATAACTTCAAATACCTATGACAGATGGACTTTTCTTCTGAAGTCACATAAATTTAGCCATTTTTTTCTAGTTTCAAGAAATAAAATGAGAAGAGGATACCTTATTCTACTATTCGATTTCTCCCCTGCTACTTTTTCTATCTTAGGGAAAAGTACAAAAAAGCTTGTTTATCTGACGTAACTATCAAAAGAGGTATCCAAAAACTTTGTAGACATAAAAGCACGCAGAGAATATTTAAACATTGAAGACAATGTAAAACATAAAAAATAAATAGTATGTCTGACTGTACTGGTCAATTAGAGCTGCTAAATAAAATGCCATAGACTGGGCAGTTCAAACAGCAGACACTGTTTCTCAGACTGGAGGCATATTTGGGTTTTATTGGTTTCTGTCCAGGACATTCTCCCTGACATATAGGTATCTCTTTGCTCTGTCCTCGTGTGAGAATGATTCCTGGCAACCCTTCCTGTAAGGACACTAATCTTGTTGATGGGGCTCCGTGCTCTGACCTTGTTGTACCTTATATACTTCCTCACTACAAATACTGCCACGGTGGGAATTAGAGCCTCAACGTATGAATTGGGAAGATACAGTTTAGCCTAAGAAATTACCAAGTCCCTTTCTTCTTGTGAATGTGTAGATAAATCAAGAGGCAAAAATGCTGCAAGTTGCCGGGCTCACGCCTGTAACCCCAGCACTCGGGAGGCAGAGACAGGAGGATTGCTGAGTTCGAAGCTTGCCTAGGCTACATAGTGAGCTCAGAGCCAGCCTGAACTACAAAGTGAGACCCTGTATCAAAAAAAAAAAATGCTGCAAGTTCAATTAACTGATGGCTTTGTCCTCAGCTTAGTTGAAACCATTACAAATACCATCCAAGTTACCTTAAATCCACTTGAATGCATCACAAATCCCAAGTCTTTCAAGTTGGATGCTGGAGCTCTAACCAAGCCTATGCTTTAGGAAGAAATCAATTCAACATTGACATAGGCAGTTTTCTTACCCACGACCTAGGGATTCTTTGTTTTGTTTTCTAAAAGATTCTTCAACCTAAAACATCAAATTTCCTCTTACTCTTTCAAGTGAATTTACCTTTTCTTTCTTTCCTCAGAAAGCACAAGATTCCTCGATGTTTATCTGTTCCTCTTTGATGACTTCCTCTTAGTTACAAAAACTAAACGCAACAAAAAGGTAAAATGCTATTTCTAAATAAGTTTCTAAATGAGTTTGAAAATACTTCTAATTAAGCTATTAGAATTATATTTTTATAATACTCCAAAATGGATTGTATCCTCTAAAAATGAAACAAAATAACAAGAGAATCATATTTCACGAGAATACCAAGGGAGATGTACATGTTTAAAACTACTTTGTATGACTTCAAGGGAAGACCCACAAACCATAGACTTCATGCCTCACTTGCCCACACAATCCCAAATGTCTTTGTCCAGTTGACCCTTTTAAATTGTTCAGTGCAAGAAGAGTAGCCAGAATCCGGGCGGGGCCCCAACCTGTAGGCAGCCACGCAGCAAGGTAGAATCCACGACTCTCTCTGATTTGAGAAATCATGACTGGAAATGGGAGGTGGGCAGGAGCCCTAGCCTTTCAGTTCTCCCTGTATGAGAACGTAGGAGGCATCGATAGTATCACAGACAACACAGGTCACCTAGGGGCTAGAGTCACAAAACCTCTGCGGAGAACAGGGATTTTTCATATTTCTTAAGTATTATTGTTATTGTTGTTTTGCTTTTAAACCCACTGAACCATTGGTGTGACAGTCCACAGAAGGCTTCCTGTCTGACCTCTCATCTCACAGCTTGCTCCTGTGGGGTCGCTGAAAGTCATACCAGGAAGGCTCACAGACACCTCCCTCTGGAGGTGGGAGGAGCAACTGCAGGGTCTGAAGCCATCAGATTCCTGATACTGTTTGATTCCATTCATTTCTTTATCAAGTGACTAGTCCTACATAGATACTGTCATAAGTTAAATGTTTGATTATCTCTGAATGAACTAAGGTTATAGATGGCAGGTTTGCTAGTTGAGATAACTTTTTAAAAAAAAATATTTTAGCATTAAAATAGACATTAATCTGTGAAAAGCTAGCTGATGGGTAGTTGGGAAGGAGTGAGTGTTGCAGAATACAGAAAGTCGCCATTACAGAATTTGTACAGTCTTCTGACTTAAGCTACTCAGGCCAGCATGTCTGACTCGAACAAGTTCTGAAGAATCTCTACCCCCTTCAAAAAGCTTGATGCCTACAGAGCCCACCTCCACTTCGAGGTACACCAATCAGAGCCCATCAGTTAGTTGATGGCAACCTGCATCAACTGCATAGTCAAGTCACATTCTGGTTTCATGCTTCACAACTTGCTTTCAAAGCAAGGAACGCTACCAGTTTACATTCCTCTTTGCTATTTTGACGTACAATTCTACCATGCAAATCACAATCTTTTATACCTTTTTCAAGTAATTCCCCATCTTATATAGTCAAAACAATTCCAATTATTAAATTATAAAGAATAAGATCTATTTACAGTTTCATATTAGATTGTGTACATAGAACTGGCCAAAATGAGGCTCCTCTTTCTTATTCATCCAGCTCAGTACTAGAGAGGATTAAGGTACTAAGAGTGAAGATCTTCCCAGTGATGTGAGGGAGTTTAAAATATTTTCCAGTTATAGACACCAAACATTCTTTATACAGGTAATTAAAAATAGAGGTCAAAAACACTTTGCTCATTGCTTCTCAAGATCCAGAAAGGGTGGAGAGATGGCTGTCAAGAGATTTGTTTCTGGGCCAGAGATTTAGTTCAGTGGTTATGGAATCTGTCTTGCAAGCACAAGGTCCTGAGTCCAATTCCCAGTAACCACATACCACAGTGCCGGGTGTGGTGGCTCACACCTGTAATCCCAGCAGTTGGGAGACAGAGGCAGAAGGATTGCTATGAGTTTGAAGTTGGTCTGGGCTACATAGCAAGTTTGGGGCCAGCCTGAACTACAAAGCGAGACCCGCTCTCAAAAAAAAAAAAAAAAAAGAAAAGAAAAGACTTGTTTCTGAGAACCCTTTTGTGTAAGGATGCACTTTAAGTTTATACACCAATATTTGTTTTCTACGTATTGCATTATTCTCCTCTTTAATTTCAGAAACTTGGAGGCTCAGACACTGGCTTACTGTGTCCTTCACTTACTCCTGAGCTGCAAACCATAATAAAGGAGGGTGGTTCGTGTACAGTACTTGATCAGCCCATTCCACTAGACAGACTGGTAATCAAAAGCATCGACCCACTGCATGTGTCAGGTATGTGTCTGCTTCCATCACTCAGCTCCCGTTAGCCATCAAGCTTTATAGTGAAGCTTTTTGGTAGCAAGACATGAATCCAATGCAATGACTTCACAAAGGACAAGGCTGTGTTCTTGTGTTCTACATCATTCACTCTATGAATCAGATACGGTGCCTGACACTCAGAGTGCCCCATTCTGTCACTTGCTAATTGTATCATTTAGTCATCGGCATAGTAATATCTGTCCAGTGAATTTTAATGAGAAATAAATGCATAATATATGCAATGCATGATAGCTATTATTAGTACTATTATCCTATTAGCTTTCTTATTACTATTGCTATCAGTAAAGCACTGGTAGAGCATGATATACCATAAATATGTAGAATTCTTTATTACAATCATGCTATAGGGAGGAATATGCCAGAAATAAAGATGCACATAGATATGCACACATACATGATGTATGCATATATTCACACACATATCAGAACAAGAGATAAACTTTCCAAATTGTTGTTCGAGCATTCCCTGAGTGTCACTGAGATCCAGGCACTCAGCAGGCCCTGGAGATATAAAGATGGAACAAAAAACAGTGCTTACCCTTGGAAGCTCCTGGAATCATGGGGGATCTGTAAGTCTTCAGTCAGGAATGCCCCGGGACTCCTTAGACTGGGGGTGTTGGCAGTATACCACGTTCAGAAGGAAGCAGGCAGCCACTGTCCTCCGGTGGCTCCTAGATCAACTGAGCCCACGTGGTGGGGGCAAGAAAGAGAGTCCTGCTTTCCTGTCTCCTAGAAGAGGAAAGAAAGTATCCTCTCAATTCTCAAGCAGAGGCCAACACCACATCTATTATAGCAGCTCAAATAATGAGTGACTAAAGGAATATACAAACAAATAGCGACCACTTAAATAATTTTGTTATATACCCAAGTGGCATATTTAAATGCTTTCCCTGTATTAGCTTGTAATGGATTCAGCCTCTCTCCCCCCAGCACAACGGCCCCACTAAGGGAAACCTGTGCTCAGAAACAGCTGCTTGCAATAAAATTTGCTGAAAGTGGATGCAGCAGGTAGGCTGAAAAGACTCTTGTGTTTGATTTGGTTAGGACCAATTGCAGTCCACAGAGGCTTTCCATCACTATGAAAACCCTGAGGTACTTGACTTATGAAGACAAAAGTTGTACTTTGGCTCTCAAGTTTTGGAGCCTGGGGTCCATAATGGGCTGACCCAGTTTTTTTTAGTCTGTGGCAAGGCAGAATATCATGGCAGGAGTACATGGTAGAAGCAAAACTTCTCACCTTACTGCCAGAGAGAGATCAGAGTCCCATAATTCCCTCTGAGCACATGCCCCCTTACAACCTAAATAGTTTTTTCACCAAGCTCCCCTACCCTCATCCCAGGGACCTTTATTAACTGGGTCTGTTTGATTCCAGAAATCACCTAGGCCAAGTCTGCATAAGTCAGAAAATTTCAGAATCAACACTAAACTGAGTTTTTCTAGCTTGTGGCCCCGCTTCCAGTGGGAGCTTTCTCCCTGCTCGGGAGATGGCAGAGTAGTATAAGAAAGGAAGGATTCTGCGATGGGGGCCAGGAAGCACTTGCACATTGCGATCTGTTTACTTTTCATGGGGGAAGGATAATTAGAGGGCATTCCGTGCTAGGAGTGATCTGTCCCACCACCGCGGCCATGGAGATTCTGGCATCATGACTGAGGAAGATGCCTGACCCCCATTAGGAGTGGGCGGGCCGGGGTGTGGCTTGACGGAGAGACCAGTTTAGTCACAGCCCTGCCAGCCTCAAGAATTGGACTTCATGGAAAATCTGATATCACTGCATTACTTTAGGAGACCGTTGCTTCTCCTCTGTTCCTATTCTCAAAATCAGTGAAAATCTCTTCATAAAACATTGCACATCCACTTTTTTAAAAAGTTATTTTATGATTTATAACTAATGTGTTTTCTTCCTTTTATTGAAAATGGTCTTCTTGTTCCCTTGGCCTCACACTGACTGTATATAGTGCATGAGAAAGAACAGCTGTAGGGCAGGGACTGAAGAGACTGGCTTTGGGATGGCAGAGACCTAGGTCCAGACGTGGCCAAATCACACACAAGTCACATCTGGCCCCTCATTCTCCATTTGTAAGAGGAAATGGTTGGCCTAACTCATATGATTGCTGTGTGGTTTTAATGACACAAAACAGAGAAAGAAGAAAATGGCATGAAGCCCAGTAACTAATAAATGCCTTAAAAATTCTGTTAGTAACTACATTAGAAAGTAGAAGTTATTCCCATTCATGTTATGTCCTTACTGTACTTGACTGACCCGACCACACCGGTCATGTTTTTATGAAGTCCCTTCTACCTGTATTAGAGCCCAAACAGGTCAGGGCCGAGTGGAACTCCAGATTCCACGTTTGAAGAAAATGAACTCCAAACACCAGCTGAGAACTACACAATCTTTAAAGCCTTCTGTGCTACAGGATGTTTAGAAGAAAAGAAAAAACAAAAATAAAAAACAGGGAGTAAAACAAACCTAGGCAGATCTCTTTTTCCAAAGAGTCATTTTAATAGATTTAGTCTTCTGAGCCCAGGGAAACAGGACAGTGTTTTATGATTTGACATTGACTAATCTGTTGTAGCAGGCTGTAGGAAT
Organism: Thryonomys swinderianus; assembly: GCA_004025085.1. Lineage (NCBI taxonomy): Eukaryota > Metazoa > Chordata > Mammalia > Rodentia > Thryonomyidae > Thryonomys > Thryonomys swinderianus. The sequence continues at coordinate 20,471 of PVIC010001400.1, read as the reverse complement.
TACAAGATTTAAACTGTTACAAGTATAATTTGTAAAATAGTTTTGCAGTTAATAAAAGTCTTGCCTTCACTTAGACTCAGAAATAAAGCCTGACCTGCCTAAAATAAGTCAGAGCTAAATTCACCAACTCCAACAACACAATCACTCGAAGACGCACCGGGAATAAGGGGCACTTGTTGTCTTCTTTCTAATGTACTCAGCATGACGAGGAGACAGACCTCGCTTGGTTTTTGGTTTGTCTGTTTGATTCTCAACATTAAGAACTTCAGGGGCTGGAGATTTAGCTCAGTGGTTCCAGCGCCTGCCTCAAAAGTGTGAGGTCCTGAGTTCGATCCCCAGTAACCACAGACAGTGCTGGGCGTGGTGACTCATGCCCACCAGCAATCAGTACCACATACCACAGTGCCAGGCATGGTGGCTCATGCCTGTAATCCCAGCATTTGGGAGGCAGAGGCAGGAGGATTGCTGTGAGTTTGAGGCTTGCCTGGGCTACATAGTGAGCTCAGGGCCAGCCTGAACTACAAAGCAAGACCCCGTCTCAAAAAAAAAGAACTTCAGAAAGACTACATAGGCTGTAGAACTTTATTCCTTGTGTTGTACTAGTAATTCAAGGCAGACACTTCATTTTCAGAATTTCTATGATAAAAAAAAATCTGCTTCCTAGTACCTCCTGTCATTTCTGAGATCAGCCAGAATCCCAGAGCAGACATTTCTTTTGCAAACACAGAGACCACGCATTTTTGTTTTGTTTTGTTATTCATTTTACATCAATGGGTAGGTAATGCATTTTCTTTTAATCTGTGTATTAGCTGTTCTTGGCCTATTGAGGTGATTTTGAATTTTTTGGCCACACTTTGATTATATGCCTTCTTTTGATGTAACTTTCCTTTAAATATAAAAATAAACATTTAAAGAGTAGTAGGGACAAAGACGAAGACAGAGTTTTCCACGCTTTGATTTTTAATTATATTTCACACACATACACAAAATGTCCCTAATCACACCTAGATTGTCTCATGCAGAGCTTTTTTTCCACTACTTATGTTACATTTCATCAGCTCCAGAAGTCTCTAGCTGAGAAACAGGGTTTGCACATTAAGGTGGGCTCTGTGTGGACACACCAGTGGAGTCTTGGCCTTGGAAGTGGAAATCTACATGAATCTCTGCCCTCGTTGCAAATGGGCACCAAAATAAAAGAGAAGACCTCAGGTTCTTGTACTAAGACACTGTTGGATTTCATATTAAATAATTTGGCTTTTTGTCTTTGTGATATCTTTTTCTAGTCTTTGGACTGAGAAATGCTTTTCTTATACAACATGAAAACAGATATCGACAGTGTATAGCAGCATTCTTATTACAAGCCCAGACAGAAAATGCCAAAGTATGTATCTTAATTTTATAGATCTTTGATTCTCTAGAGTTTACCTGTATTGGGAAAAATTCCAAGCCTCTTAAATAATAGTGTACATACTGGGAGATCTTATATACTGTCCTCACTCACACTGGAAGAACAGCACTGGTAGGTGGCCAGGGAGACCTCTAGTACTTATCATGCTCAGAAACCTCAGAGATGACAACTTCCTCACGTATGCAGAGTTGACACAACCTATGCTCCTGTTGCAGAAAGTCAAGAGCTAGTTGCCTTTGAGTTCTGTGGTTTCGGTGGGAAGAGGGAGAATTGCTTTGGATTGGATGATCCACTTTTAAGATTATCCAATCATTTTCCAGAATGGAAATAATGTGCCATCAGCCTAAGAGATACCAGGCCATGTGATTGTGAGCCATGTCATCTGCTCTCTATTTTGAAAATAGAGCATTGCTTTTATAGCTATGGAGTTGACAGAGTAGCTGCCCAAGTCCAGTTTTTCTATTTAGAAGTTTCTGTTTTTGTCTTTCCCCTTATCATCTTCCATCACATCAGTGATATAGCCAGACAATAAATGCCTTATTCTATTATTCTTAAGAACTCAACTTCTGGAGTCCTCTCTCCCAGAACCTGTTTTTCAAATTGTACCACTGGTTAGAACTTCTGTCTCTTAATGGGAACTCAAGATAGTCAACTGTCAAACAATGTCAATGCTCATTTTTCTAATCAGTCTAATTAGTTATCATTGATTGATTACTCATGACTGTTTATCCAACTTACACACTACTCATATTTAATCCACTGACATTTTCCTATCTTACTAGAGGTATTCATATTAGATGTAAGAAAGAAAATGAGAAACATAAGCAAATCTTTTATTAGTCTTCATTTTTAAAAAGCAAGCCAATAAATATAATGGAAAATATTGATTCAAATATGTGACACTATCAGTTTAATATTCTATCTACATGTTTTTCTTTTTCAACAGAAAGTGTGGATAGCACAAATAACAGCAGCAATCTCTTGCTTCAATAAGAATCAGGAAACCAAGAAAGTATCTTTATTCACATTTCCTGCGGAATCTTCTGAAATTTAGAGACTTGAAACAAGTGCATACTTATTTAGAGTTTAGGGATTAGAGCATTTCATTTCAACTTGTTAATACATCTTGTGATGAGCTAAGAGGAAATGTGCTTTTTAAAGATCTTCCAGAATTTGAGAACTTATGCTAGGAAAGTCCTTAGAGGAATAATGACTACAACAAATTTGAACTCGGAGGATGTCTTGACAAATATATATTGATATCCAGACTTCTAATGCTTCAGTCAGACCTGTATGAATCACAGGTGAAGAATGGTGCTATTATGGTTTGTCCGTGGTGAATGGAGCACCAGGATGATTGGGCAGTGCTTGTGTCCAATATGAATTCTAGCATTTTACTCTGTAAGTATCTATAAAATAATGAAACCAATTTTTCTACATTGCTTATAAATCAATCTTATTGCTTTATAGTCCTACCTCAAACATAATGAAAGTTTTTGATCTACAAAGTCTGTAACTTTTAATTTATATTAACTAATAAATAAGGAGGTCATTTCAAGAGCAGTTTTAGAATTCCTATCATCAACAATTTATATATATTAGGTATATTTATAATACTCTAATTTGAAATAGAGAACTGCAAAGAGTAAAGACTACTGTTTAAGAAAAATTGTTTCCAGACTAACCAGTTAACATTTTTACATAGAAGATGTTCATAGAAATAGTATCCTTCTTTTAACTTCAACTTTTGAAGGGTGATGATATTTGTCAAAATATCTGTGCATTAGCCCAGTACAACCACTTCATTTTATGTGACAGAATTTAAAACTTCATTGGACTTTATCAGATGAGCTACCTGAACTATTATCACTGCAATTAAGGAGGCAGTTCTTAGGGTCAACATTTATTAAATGGAAGATCACAAGTGTCAATTTCAATCATGGTACTTTCTGCAATTTCTGAAGAAGTAACAAATTTACCAAATTTGGCTGGAACTTTAACTGGCTTCTTTAATTAACTTGAAGAACTGCATAAAGAGAATGCAATTTGAGAAAATCAGATGTATAGCAGAGGTTTTTTTTTTTTTTTTTTTTTTTGAGACAGGGTCTCGCTTTGTAGTCCAGGCTGGCCCCTCAGCTCACTATGTAGCCCAGGCAAGCCTCGAACTCAGCAATCCTCCTGTCTCTGCCTCCCGAGTGCTGGGATTACAGGCATGAGCCACCACACCCAGCTATAGCAGGTTTTTAAGAGTGGACACAGATTTCACCACGCAAACAAAGTAGTACAGACAAATGTGGTAGAAAGGTGTGGGGCGAGGATTTGGCACTAGTGCAACAAGGAGTCACAGTCTCTTAATAGTAGTGCCAGAAGTTTATTAGAGGTGAGTAAGACTAAAAGATGAACTTGGAGAGCAGTAAGTATTGTTCATAGCTAGAATAAATTGCAGGGGAGGGAGGCAGAAAAGAAAAGACCTCAAGTGAATTATTAGAGATAGTATCTAGATGGAAATGAAAGCACTTATGTTCAAGAGAAGACACAGAAATTGGTGCAAGAGATTTTTAAGAAATTCTGGTTGAAATAAGTATTTTCAGGAAAAAAATTTTAGCAATCATGCAGTCTTTTAGCTACAAATCAACATGGGAGGAAGGCAGTAGACTAGTATTAGGTGATTTCTCAAGATTCCTTCAGTTCCATAAGTCCAGTAATCATATATATATATATATATATATATATATATATATATATATATATATGACTAGTGTCCACTCAAAACTCATTAAATAGAGAAAAAGAGTTAACATACAGGATAAAATAGCTCAAGAATATGTCAGACTGAAATATTGTAAAACTTACAAAATTTCATATCTGATATACAGTGTGTTTACTACATGGTTGAGAATATGCATATTTAACTTCTCAGTGAGGAGGACATTAGTATGAAATAGGGGGGTAAATTCTAGAACTCTAACATCCAGGGAAAAAGTAATTAAAAACAGTGGTACATTGGATCACATGGTAATTAAATTTACATATACACTGAAAGCAGGGATGGATCTTATATTTTTTATACTTTTTTTAGTTTTGGTAATTCTCTACCACACTGAGTACAGTGAAAAGAGAATGAATGTCTCAAGCAAAATGGTAGTAATAATTCCTCTTGAGATCATGAATAAGTATCCTAAATTCAAGAACCTTAAAATATAATCATTGTCTATATTCAAGTGCAAAATCCTAATATTCTATAAATTAACTCATGGAAAATGGTTAAGATCTTGCCCTCTCTTTTTCAGGTAGACAAAATTATTTAGTCACAGAACACATCTACTAGAAAGAAATGTTTTTAATATCATCTTTAACATTTTAAAAAAACAAAAGAAACAATTCAATAAGGATCCTTCCATTGTTCTTTACACAGATTTAAATGCTGTCAGGTAATTTATCAGTTATATTTATAATCAATAACCTTTTAAACAGTGAGGTTAGAAATTACAGTATTTACTGAGCTAAACTCTCACAAAATAAGGCACAACTACATGATCACAAATAGTAAACACAATACAAATAATGAACCCAAAAACTAAATGAAAAAAATATCCATGCAAAAGTATATACAGAAGCAATGACCAGATGATCCAGTTCAGGAAGTACAGAATGCCACACACAGGACTGCATCGTGTTACAGTAAGCCCAGTACTTCTGCCCAGAAAGAACTTAGTGATTTTCAATTCCATCTTACACAATTTTACATGAACTTAATAAGTGTATACACAATATTCACATCAGCAACAATAACAAATCGATCATTAAAATTCAGGCAAAGGGCAATTAAGACAAGGTAATGTGTGGCACATTATAATTATAGAATACCATTCATCAAGCTCATGTCTACAAGTAGTAAATTAATGGCACATTTAAATCTTATGGATCAAATCACCCACAATTTTATAGCCAAAGTGCATTTTTAAAAAAACTGCTATAGTGAAACAGGTCATGAATATCAAAATATATGAACATAATTTGCTCTCCACTTAAAAGGTAAATATTTTTATGCAAATGCAAGGTTAAAAAAAAGTGACTTTAAAGGTCTCAAAACTATATAAAATAATCATAGACACTTCTTAAAGAGATGGGAAAATAACAAATTTGGCAGTTACTATTTAATATTACTGTAAGGAAACTATTAAACTAGCTAATTCCACTTTAAGAGGTAGTTGAACAAAATGTTATTTGTACACTGCATTGAGGTGTTGTGTTTATTTTCCTCTTTCTTTCTTCAAAAGGAACTAACCTTATACCAGCAGCACTGTTTTCTTTCTATTTAAAAATTTATTGTACACTAACCAGCAAGACTCAATTCTTAACTCACATTTCTATGCCAAGGTTTGCAATTTACTAAGACTCAATGCCAATGTTTTGCACCAGAACCAAGAGGCTCAGCTCCATCTCATTGACAAGGTAATAGTACCAGCAAACACCTAAAACATAGAGCCGATAAGAACACAGAAGAGGACTGTTTAATTAATGGGGAGAAGGACACTAAGGTTTATTTTCAAAACACATTCAATTGGTAAGCTACTAGCAACATGGATTGGTTTCACTTATTTTATTTGTATGGCATCCAATGGTAGGTAAATTATTTGGGATCTATGAAATGAGAATAGACAAAAATGAGCAAAATGGCTCTACCATGGTTTTGTAAATGTGTGCAGGGATTGGAGGGAGCAGTTTATAGTGCATTCCAGGAGGAGATGAAGTGAAAAAACATTCTCATTTAGAATTTTCAAAAGGTTTTATTACCTTAAAACAAATTTTAAAATGGTGGTGCAGTGACTGTTTTTCTAACAAATTCTTTAAGTTACTTGAATGTAAAATTATAGAATTAGTACTATTTGAAAGGATTTATGAGGATATAAAATGTGTGAATAGCTCAGTTTATATTATCCAACTATTATTTCAATAGCCATTGCATTGATTCATTATATATGCTCAAGGATGTATGTTTATCCAAGTCCGGGGACTTAATGTCCTTAATAGCTACTGACAACAGGGTTTACTTTTAAAATAATTAAATGAATATGTTACAATCTTTTTGTTTGTCTATGTTCTAGGTATTACACAAACATGATAATTTCATTTCAGCCTGATATTTGGAAGCAAGTGTATATTATAAATTATTGTAAGTGAGATACTTTCATCCTTCTCTGCTGTTGTTATTAAATGACTGCACTTATGTGTAACTTTAACATTTCTTCTTGGGAAAGATAATAAATTAAAAATAATGAATTCTGCTCTCAGATGTTTTCCAGTTCTCAAATTAGTAAAGCTATAAAATATTAAAATTCAATTTCATTGTTCAGCACACAAATAGGTTAATACTTAATTATCCTTAAGGTGCTTGGCAATTCTGTTTCAGTGTTTACTGTAACATCAAGGTCCCTAATTTTATCCGCCTTGGTTGATAGTCTGTTCTCTAGCTGCTACTTAAAGGTAATGTCATAGCATTATTTTTATAGTTAGGATTTCCCAGTTAATATAAAACTCTAACATAGAACCATTTTAAGAGTAAGTCAACTTTAACAGTTTTTTTAAAATTCTTTGCTATTAGGTAAAAAGAAAATATAAGGTAGAATATTTCATCTTTTCACACCATTTTATATTTTGTTTTCAAGGATAAGACTATAGCAATATAAGTTACTAACTTTAAGATGTAAATTCACAAAAACAATTACAGTAAAGCTGAACTATGATTGGGAAAGTAAAACCAAGTAACGGAGAAAAGGCAGATCCTTTAAAAAAGCAAATTCAGATTCCTGGAGATGCTAGTCAAAGATAAGAAAGGTTAATCTCAGAAGGTTTCCCACTAACAAGAAGGTAAGAATAGGATCATTATACAATTTCTTTTCTTCATCCTCCAACTGAGAAAGTGAGGAGTTTATATGATTTCTAATGGACAATATGTGAAAATTTAAAATTGAGATAAAAGATACAAAGAAAAAGAAAAGTTAACCCTAGTCTTTGAAACATAACCCAAGTTACCATGAAATAAGCAAACTGATTTTTACAGAGAATTTTATAAAATCTACTCTGGAGAATGTAATCAATACTGTTAGAACAAAAATCATGTTTGAATTTATGACTAATACATATTTTAACATAAACTATATTTAGAATACCTAAGTAGTAAATTTATAACAGAACAACTGAGCTACAGACCTATATAGAGGAGAAAAAGAAAAAGTTATTGTCCTGTGCATGACTTCACAAAAAGAATATTTAAGTAAAAGTTATTGTGCAACAAAAGCAAGTGAAAATATCATCCAAGTACATTTTTGTACACATAATTTGGGAGACAGAAGTAATCTATGGAATTGTATTCATCATTTGTGAACAATGAAATTATATTAAAAAAATACATTGCTATTTTCTGTCCAAAGTTTATTTACATTACATTAACTAATTCTAAACTTGGCATGAAAGCTGTTCCACGGGTTAAATGGACAAAAGTAATGAAAATGAATCCAAGTCTCACAAAAATAGAAGACTTTTACTTGATATTGATAACATTCCAAAATATACGAATTCTAATTTGGTCTAGAATTGCAGCCAGTCCAAATCAAACAGTCCAAGACCTCTACACTAAGCACATTTATTAAAAATATAACGTAGTGTAAGATAACTGCGGAGCTGTGCTAACCGTTATCCTTGCAAGTCATTGAAGCATGCATCACAGACGCGGACGGGCTTCTTGGACGAAGGCGTTAAGGCATTCTTGGCTGAACACTCAGCACAGAAGATATTTCCACACTGTCGGCAGTGATGCTGTAGATGACAAAAATTAAACAACTTCAAACTGTAAAACTGCACCAAAAGCATCATAAAATTACATGAATATCACAAACTAAATTATGCTAACAGTGTACAGGTACACTAACTTTCTAGTGGTTACTATATTATTAATGATATAATTATTTCAACATATAAATCCCTTTGTTATATTGACTTTGAGTGCTTCCTGTTTCTCAAAGACCATGCTAAACATTTTATGTGGCTTTTACCATAAAATTCTAAAGAACTCTAGGAGGCATTTAAAGCATTAAACCACCACTAGCAAATGTAAAACTTCCAATTGGCCAAAGGTCTCAGAAACTCCTTCAAACAGAATGTTTACATTATACTATTATTTAAAGTACATTTGTTGAACACTCTCTTCTTTTTCTTCCTTCAAAAAAATCTAATGTTGGGCCGGAAATTTAGCTCAGTGGTTCTAGCACCTGTCCTGCAAGTGCAAGGTCCTGAGCTCGATACCCTGTAACCACAGACAATGCTGGGCGTGGTCACTCACACCCACCAGCAATCAATACCACATAACACAGTGCCAGGCGTGGTGGCTCACACCTGTAATCCCAGCACTCGGCAGGCAGAGACAGGAGGATCACTGAGTTCAAGACTTGCATGGGCTACATAGTGAGCTCAGGGCCAGCCCGAACTACAAAAGTGAGACCCTGTCTCAAAAAAAAAAAATATCTAAGGTTGACTAAAACTCAAGTCTAATACTGGTGTACTTACTGGTCCAGAAAGCAACTGTCCCCAGAGTAGAAAAAGTAGAGAAAAAAATGACTGAGTTTAAAACATATGCTGGGCCGGAGGATTAGCTCAGTGGTTCCGGCGCCTGCCTCGCAAGCACAAGGTCCTGAGTTCGATCCCCGGTAACCACATACAATGCTGGGTGTGGAGACTCAGGCCCACCAGCAATCAATACCACATACCACAGTGCCAGGCGTGGTGGCTCACACCTGTAATCCCAGCACTTGGGAGTCAGAGACAGGAGGATTGCTGAGTTCGAAGTTTGCCTAGGCTACATAGTGAGCTCAGAGCCAGCCCGAACTACAAAGCGAGACCCTGTCTCAAAAAAAAAAAAAAAACATATATGCTAACCAGAAATGACTGCATGAAGTCTAATTCTTCTACGCAGTAGAAAACTAAAGTGTGTCTATAAGTAGAAAAAGTTTTTAAGAACCTGTCAAATACAAAAGCATTTTGATGGTTAAAGAATTGTGGCTGAGACATGAAATCAGAAATGCAGCTTAGAACAAAACCATTTACCCGTCTCACTGTGACTGAAAAGCCTTTCCCACAGGCCATACAGTTTTGGACTTCATTGTCTTCAGCCCATTTTCTATTCAATGCTTGTGTCTGTTTGATCTGTTAAAAAAAATTCAACAAATTATACAACATTTTAAAGAACAATAGATTATTTCTATTAAGCTGTCAGCTTTAACATTTTGCCTATGTGCAACACTGAATAAAAAATTTAAAAAACAGATATACTATTATTTTGGTCAATTTCCACTTGCCAAAAATAGTAGCATTCATAAATCTGAATGACAAAATAAAACTAAGATTTAATTCCCCAGAGATATTAGTAATGTCTAGCCTTTGGTGATTTTAAGATCAGTTCTTCCTGGATTCTGAGAATACACACAGATGATTTCTTTAACACATACTTATCCATTCCTTGGTATTGCTGAATTTTGTAATTTTTTTCCAGTACAGACAATTCAGGAATGACACAGTTCTCAAACTAATTTCGGTGACTCTGAAACAAACGAGGTTCTGTGGGTTTTATTTTATTCCACTTTTCTGTTTGTTTGTTCTGTAGTGCTAGAACACAGGGCCTTACAGAAGCGAGGCAATGGCTCTTGAACCTCAGCACTGTCCCTGGAGGTGAAAATACACTTTTCACTAAGAGGTCAATGGTAGACTCAGACCCCAGGGACTGACCTGTAGGGACTGGTTTTCCCTGCCTAGCTCCTGCACCGCTGCAGTCGTATTATCCAGTTTTCTTTGCAACTCTAGTACTTTGGTCTGAAGCTTTTCTATGTCACCTTCTCCTTTAAGACATCTGGAACAAATAGTGAAGAGACAATTAATGTTTAAAAAACACATTAAAGATCTTTCTGGAAAATAGATAATGGACTACATTAGTAATTTAAAATACAATTAATTTCAGTGCATTGTTTTAAGGGTTAAACTTAGATGACTCCTTAAATATGTACTGAGATGACACATTTTTCTCTTTTAAAAATGTGGCATATGACCAATTTTTATCCCTTGCAATAGAAATAAACTGAATTCACTGGACAGCAAGCACCTTTCCAGTAGAGCTCTTCTTTCATCTTGGTTATTCTGGACCGTGGCTTCCAGGACTGCAATTTCACCCCGCAAGTCATCCGTTTGTTTCTCAAGCTCGCTGACTCTCCGTTGACTAGATTGCCACTCCTTCTTTACAGTGCCTAAATTTTCATTCAATGCTGTAATCTGCATGTTAAGTTTAGCCTCATTTTCTTCATGTTTCTTCATTCCTACTTCCTTCTCTTTTATTTCGGAATGCTGAGAAAAAAATAGGAAGAAAATCTATTACAAAAGTAGTCAAAATCATTGGAGTTAGTTACTGAATTTAAAATATTAAAATATAGATAATACTACTTCTTCATGAAAGGAGGCGAGTAAATATATTTATTATCTCCTCATAAAATGATTCCTAAATAGCTGCATAACTTCAGTGGGCACAAATGCTACAACACTAAAGCTATGGTTAGTTAGCAAGCCTCTCTTAAAACCCAGTTGAAATGACACAAGTTGAAGTTCTTCTTTTTTGCACCAAAGTAGAAGGGACTCTCGGATGCTTTAGAGACAAAGCTAGCATTTCCTTATGTCTTTCACCACACTCTTTAATCTCTCTATGCAACTGCTAAAGGACAATATAAGGCCTTTGAATCACTGAACTAAAATTGGAAGTCTTCAACTAAAAACATTTAGCCATCAAGTTACCTGGGAATATTTAGAGCTAATTAAATAAAGCCAGACGCTTCCCCATTTGGCATCCACAATTTAGGGAATGAAAAGGAGACTTTTATCATTATAATTTCAAGCTAAAAGTTCCATTCTGCCTCACCAAGATTAACTTGAACCAAATGAGCTTAACATGATTAGATCTTACATTATTTACTTCAATCTACCTGGTCATGGGTTTGTTTGGTTCCAGCACTAACAATGATTTTTTTTTTACTTAGGCAAATAAAAATATAATTACAGAATACTTCTGATCACATATCAGCTATTTAAGCAAATCAGACTTTAAAATCAAAATGTTAAGAAAGCATTTCAATAAGATGAGATCCCTGTTGTTGATTCTTTGTGCTAGTTCCTCTGGAACTGTCTTTCCCTATGCCAATGTCTCCAAGAGTTCTACTTAACCTGTGTTCCAGCAGGTTTTAATGTTTCTGTTTTAATATTTAGGTCTTTAATCCATTTCAATTTTTGTTTAATGCATGATAAAAGATATAGGTTTAGTCTTTTTGGTTTTTGTGTGTGGAACCGGGGATTGAACTCTGGCCCTTGTTTTTTCAAGGTAGGTGCGGTACCACTTGAGCTAAATCCCCGGCCATGTAGGTCTAGTTTTAATCTTTGGCAGACTGAAACCCAAGAGGCTACCTTTCCTCCTTTGAAGGTGTTTGACTCCTTTGTCAAAGATTAGCTAGTTTAGTATGTCTGCAGTATTATTCGACCATAAAGAATGATAAATTAGAGACATTTATAGCCAAATTGATGCACATTGAGGCCGTACTCATAAGTAAAATAAATAGGACACACATATGTAAATACCATATCATTTCTCTAGTATGAGAAACTGAAGGTGTAAATGAGTTCCAAAATGTATAATTGATATTGTGAAATAGGAAGAAAATCTTCATAGGGGAAGTGGACTGGGGTCTGGCAGGGGAAAGCGAAAAAGGGAAAGAAAAATTTGAAGATTCTAAGAAAAAATGGAAGCAAAGCTTATGTATATGGGAGGGTGAGGGGCTGAAGAGGGGGCAAGGGATGGGAAAAAATGAGAATCAAGATACATCATGTATAGGTACAAATTCTCAATGATGAATGTGATCATAACATAAAATGTATACATAAAATGTACTGAATTAATAAATTAATGAACTGGGGCTGGAGATTTAGCTCAGTGGTTCCAGCACCTGCCTCGCAAGCGCAAAGCCCTGAGTTCAATCCCGGTAACCACATAGAATGCTGGGCATGGTGACTCACACTCACCAGCCATCAATACCACATACCACAGTGCCAGGCGTGATGGCTCACGCCTGTCATCCCAGCCCTCAGGAGGCAGAGGCAGGAGGATTGCTGAGTTCGAGGCTTGCCTGGGCTACATAATGAGCTCAGGGCCAGCCTCAACTACAAAGCGAGACCCTGTCTCAAAAAAAATTGTTTTTTAATTTTAAATAATTAATTAATTAATTAACTGAATTAAAAGACAAGAAAAGAAAGCACTTCAATTGTAACTTGTACTAGAAAAGTCCTTTCCCTGGACCGATCTAAACACATTCCCCATCGTTAACTCACTGACCAGCTTAGCTTCCTTCTCACTAAACTCCTTCTTTAGCTCATCTTCGTCCTTTTTCAGCTGCTCTTTCAACATCTGTTGGTTTCTCTTCTCCTGCTCCAGAGCTGCCTTTAGGGAATCTAGTTTTCCTTGAAGTTCCAATTTCTGTTGAATCAAAAGCTGTTTGGAATCCTTGAGATTTGTTATCTCCTGTTGAAAAGGCCAAGATATAAATTATCCTTACTGACAAATATTTCAAAAGGGAGCTGAAGTTTATGAAGTTTACCACAGTAATGAGTTTATCCCTTGTCCAATTCTTCAAACTCAGTAAAACACCTGGTTAAAAAGGTCTAAGGTTAAATACTTTTTTCTCAGTGATTTTAATTCCAGTGTTATTTTAGGATGCACATATTTTGACTCAACCACCAGTAGGTGGGAAAAATCTCCACTCTCTACTTTTCCTTCTCTCACTAAACAATGGTTCATCTGTCCACATTCTAACATTATACAACATCCAGCACTCTGAGGACATACAGGATTATATGCATTCCTTGCTCTCCAGAGAAACAGAAAGACAGGAGATAATAAATTACAATGCAAAATGCTGGGTACAACAATAGCTATAAAAGGTATTATGAGGAGGAAAAAGGTATTATGAGAGCTCTCAGGAGAGAATCTAGTCTTTTTTAAGAAAATCCATGACATTTTATAAAGCAAATGATAAAGTCTTCGGGTGATGTCCTCTGCTTATAATAGATACAATGTAAAAAAAGAGATTAAAAAATTTTAGAAAATAATACTGAAAAACCAGAATCCCTTAAAAATCTTAAAATCTTACATATCTATAAGCATAATTTTCTAAATAAAATCAATCTCTACTACCATTTCAACAAAATCTAAGCTCTTATTTTGCTTTATTTAGTAATCTGATAACAAAAGTCACATTATTTCAGTGTATATGTAGATAAACAAAACATTCTGGCAAAAGTTTTTGTTAAAAGACAACTGGCTAGCATAGCACAGTTTCCCTCATATGTCTTCAACATATACATTTAAAGAATTATACAACATAGACAAAAGGAAAATGATTCATCCTAACATACCTTTATACTTTCTTGTTTGTAGGACTTTAGTTCTTCACTTAATTTAGTGAGTTCTTTTTCTTGTCTGCACTTAATTTCCTCTGTCTCTGCCAGTTTAGATTTTTCATTCACTAGTTCTTTTTCTTTCATCAACTATAAAAAAATAGCTCATTAATAATTTTAAAGCTGGTGAAAATAAAAGTGATACATGTAAGACTACTGCTACTCTAAGACTCCGAAATTAAATCAGAAAAACAAAATACCTTCTCCTTTTGCACATCTTGTAGTGCTTTACTCTGTTCCTTCAACTGTTGTTCTTTCTTTGCTGAATCCTGCTCCAAACCAGCTTTCACAGTCTTCAGTTCTTGAATCAATTTACTTTGGTTTCCAATTTGATTTCTGTTTGAAATCAAGTCCTCCTGTGCTAGGGAAAGCTTCTCTTCTACAGACTTATAAAAAAAATCCTAAGTTATTATATGTCATTTTAAGCAAATTTCAACAAACAGCTAATATAAATATTTTGGAAAATAAAATGTAGTAATATATTACTTAACAATAAGGGCAAGTTCTAGGCATCCTTGCTTGCTGATTTTGTCATATGAATATTATAGAATGTCCTTACCCAAACCTAGACAATCAAGCCAACCTACTCCACACCTGCCTCATACCTGCACACCATGTTACTGTACTGAAAACTATAGGTAAGGAGTTGTAAGACAGTGGTAAGTATCTGTGTTAACATACCTAAACATAAGGAAAACCCAGGAAAAATCTAGGTGATAGTAATTTCCCACTTCCATGATAATCTTTGAGACCACTTACATAGTCTGTCACCGACTGAAATGTCATTATGCAGCATGACTCTACTATATAAAGATAGCATTTTAGACCTTTCAGTGAGATCATGTAAAGGAAAAAATCTGTAATATTAACTCCCAGGCCTATGGAAAAAAATAATGATATAAGATATTCAGCAAAATTGAAATAATTCTAAAACTTCTAGCCAAAATCTAATACTATTTACTCAATGCTCATCACACCTTCAGCACTAACTAGCCATTGTAAGGAATATCACGTATCAGTAGAAACCATATCAAATACCCTCAGAGAACAGATGGAGGTAGGTATGGTTGGAGGAAAGAGGGCAGGAGATATAAAAGAAAAAATTTAATAAGTTTACTCCTTATCAATCACTCAATGTAAAACTATTTCTGATATAAATTAAATTTTTAATGGCTGTCAGTGGAACACTAAACTACTAAAGGTCTCTCTTTTTTTTTTTTCAGGTAAGCTCTAAAGTTATCTAGTTCTTTAATCACCAGACAGCTGTTTATTGTGTACACTGCCAAGGCATAACAAGAGGGTATAAGATGGTCCCTTCCTCACAGGAGTGAGCTGAGAAGCCTAGAAATCAGAATAGTCATGGAAATAGCAACTGTTCAGGGCAACAGAGTACTTATGTGCCACATATGCAGAAGCACAATGAGTGTATACCCACTGTGGACCATGGCTTACAGGAGGCCCTACATGTGGGAACTGACCTGTGTGGTACAAAGCATGACAGCAAATTTACATGAAAAGAATGAAATTTACAGAGCCTAGCTGTTATAGTTTAAACATGAAGGATCCCACAAAAACTATGTACTAAAGGCCTGGTTTCCAGCTCATGGGTTCTTGAAAATCAACTATATTGTGAGAGCTCTAACCCTGTCAGTGGGCTAATCCACTGACGGATCCACAATGTGCTACTATTACTGGAGATGACAGAAACAGGAGACGGCGCAGACTCAAAGCGACTAGATCATGGGAGGTAATCCTGGGAACTACATTTTGTTGCCAGTGCTTTCCCCCCACCCCCGCCAGCATCCTGGGTTCCATTAGTTTTAAAGCTTCCTCTGTCACACCCTTCCACCATGCTATCTCTGTTTTGCCACAAACCCAAACGTAATGGAGCCAGCTGACCTTGAACTGGAACCTCTCGAACTTGAGCCAAAATAAACCTTTCCTCCTTTAAGTTATTATCTCAGGTATTTTGTCACAGCAATGAAATGCTGATTAACACATTAATCCACTAGTGTATGGCGACCATTACTAGGTAATTGTGGCCCTAATCGAACATTAAAGAATACCAAAGCTTGTTATAGCCTAGAAAGCAATAGTACCCTTAATATTCCAAAATATTTCCAAATGGTCTGCAAAAAGTTCAAAATGTCCATGGTTCATAAAATTTTAAACTCACCAAACTCAGTGATTAGTTCTTTATGGTCAAATTCAAATCAGACTGTTTCATGAAGTCCTTTTTGAAGATGCCAAAACATACTGCTCCTGGCTGGGGATGTAGCTCAGTGGTGCTGCTGCCTGGCTGGCAAGTGCAAGGTCCTGAGTTCAAACCCTGATTCCACCCAAAAAGAAAAAATATTGCTCCACCCTGCCTTGGAAAATTCATCCATGCTGTCCCCCAGTACACTACTGTGCATTTTACATGTTCTGTTCACCTTTTTTATTGTAGACTGCTGGGGGGGTATCTTTTTTTTGGGACAGGGTCTTGCTTTGTAGTTCAGGCTGGCCCTGAGCTCACTATGAAGCCCAGGCAAACCTTGAACTCAGCAATCCTCCTGCCTCTGCTTCCCAAATGCTGGGATTACAAGTGTGAGCCACCCCGCCCAGCACTGTGGTGCATGGTATTGATTGCTGGTGGGCATGAGTCACCACACCTGGTATTGTTCTATGTGGTTACCCGGGGCCTTACATTTGCTAAGCAGGTGCTGGAACCACTGAGCTAAATCTCCCGCCCTGTTTTATCTTTCTTGTGGCAGATGTTAACATTTTTCAGCACATCTTGCCTTGGATAACCTCCTTCTCCTCGCCCATGGCTTTGCTAGAATTATCAATGATGCATCCAGATCTATTACAACAGGTATGTATGTCCCTGAGTGGATCAACCAATTCCTCCAATCACATTACTATACTGCAGCAAGAGAAGTTTTGCAGTGCTTTGTGTCAGCCATTATTTTTTTTCTAGTTAGCACATTTTCTCATTCTTTTTCAAAATAAAAGCTTTATAATTTTAGTTATTACTTTCTTTTGATGTCTGATAAAGTGACATAAGATGTGGTACTAGAATAAGAAGATTTGTATTAGATTCCAAACTATTACCCTAGAATTTTAATTTCACTCAGAGTGTAAATCTGACTTCGACCTTTTCTGAACAAGAAAGACGAGCATACAGCATAGCCAATTTGAACTATCCAGGCAATAAAGTATTTCCTAACTGCTCCAGCAGGTGGGGCTAAGAGCACAGGTCAGGACAGCCTGCCTTCTGCCCCAGCGTACCCAAGTGCACATTCCCCTCCGCCCGCCCAGGAAGACGACTCCAGCAGTGTCGGGTTACAGAAGCGTCTGAATCTCTTCTCCTTAAAAGCAACATGTAACATCACTGCAGCTAAAAAAATATAATCTCTTATTTGGTCTATAAATTCCATGTGAATTTTAGGATTTAAACTTTTTTAAAAATTAATTTTCTGGGCCGGAGGGTTAGCTCAGTGGTTCCGGTGCCTGCCTTGCAAGCGCAAGGTCCTGAGTTCAATCCCCGGTAACCACATATAATGCTGGGCATGGAGACTCATGCCCACCAACCATCAATACCACATACCACAGTGCCGGGCCTGGTGGCTCACGCCTGTAATCCCAGCACTCGGGAGGCAGAGACAGGAGGATTGCTGAGTTCGAGGCTTGCCTGGGAACTCAGGGCCAGCCTGAACTACAAAGCAAGACCCTGTCTCAAAAAAAAAAAAAAAAATTAATTTTCTAAGTAGTTCATAGATTCATTTTAGAAGCATTAATACAGAATTTACAAAAAAAAAATCTGTTGTCAAAAACAGCCTAATGAAATAGTGGTAAAGAGAGAACAGAGAATTTTGAATAAGAACTTAGATCTAACCATGGTTCTGTTGTGTAGTATTGTATTCACCCTCACCTGTAAAAGATAGTGATCAAAAAAGGGTTTACCCAAGGCCTCTTGGTTGTAAAATGCTAGGTCAAACTATCCCTCTGTTTTCTCTTCTTGTTCATGTTTATATATGAATTATTCTTTAATGTACAATGCAGCTTACAGACAAAAAATTATTTTTGGTTTAAAAGTTCACTTAAGAGCTGTAAATCCTGTTACTGGGGTCATACTGTGGGTAAATCAGTGATTTCTAAAGGACTGTTACCATCAGACATTAAATTTCATCTCTTTTCACTCCAATGCCCTTCAAATTTGGCTACTTTCCTCCATCCTTCCTGTTTCTATCAACCCAAATCACCATCATTTTGCACTTGAACTACAGTGTCCTCAACATTCTGTCCTGCCCCCACATCCATCCCTTACTCATGGGCACAGGTTAAACCCAGATTCCTCCACGAGTCTTCCCTGTCTTACAAGTATTGGGCAGCAAGTAATAATAATTTAACACCACCTAAACGTCAAACAGTATTTTTTGTTTCTTATAGATATGGTTTCCTACTTTCCCCTTGCTAATTTTGATCTTACGGGGTCTTGCTGGGTACAATTCGTCTACGCATATACTACTGGCACTATACAAGTTGTTCCACTCAATCTCACGCTTCTTCATCAAATCACTGATCAACACTGACTCCCTCACTTCCTGCAGCCTATGCATTTTGCCCTTCATCTCAACTTTGTCCTCACTCATTGCCTCTATTTCTTCTTCTTTAACTTTAATCCTAGTCTAACCAAACAGATTGCATTTTGATCGCTCCAGTTTATGAAGACAGATAATGTCTTAACTAATCTTCCCCTTAGAGTCAACCCAAGCTTTTTTACACCGGGCAAAGCTCCCTAAGAGTGCTTTCTTCCTTTATTTTTCTGCCTAGACTCTTCACTTTTTCCTCAAATAAAAATTCCAACTGTCTTTGTCAGGCACCAGAGATATTTCACAATTCAGACCTAACCTTTTAACCTAAAGTCCATACATAGACCTGCACCCTAGCAAGGCAATAATTAAGTACACCCCCTTTGGCTCACTTGCATGAGGCAACTTTTCTCCAAAGGCCCAGAGCAAGATGATCTTTCTTGGTCCTCTGTGCACTGTACATGTGTTTCCGGACCTCAGCAAGCATTGCCCCCTCTATAAACCCTCCCTAAAGAGCCTAGCAAGAAAACATAAACATGCTGTTTACAAGACATCTTAATATTCTGTGATTTTCAGCAGAATGTTTTAATAGTGTACCTTAGAGTAAATACAAATTCTGAACAAGGAAAGAAACAGAAAACATGATAGATCACCTCCCCAAGAGAAGGGGAACAAGGGCTGACTGAATGTTCAGTAAGAAAACACTACTATTCCATTCCTAAAGAACTAACTGATACCTTAACATTAAATAAAAATAATAAAATAGTATATCTGTTTTCCATACCTTTCATCTAATATGATGCTTTATCTAATAAATAGTATTATCCAGGGCACAGTTTCTACATGTTGTTAGATAATTAAAGTTATTTAATTAGAGCTATAATCTCCTAATTTTAATCAATAGTCATTCCAGTAATCTCGGGAAGTTATCAAAATTAGAAAACTAAAGTCAGTACTGCCTGACAAGGAACCACAAAATTGTTTACATTTTTCACAGGTGGTTTACATTTAAAACTCCTTAGTTCTAACAACAGCCCGTTTTTGAAGTTACTTTCAAATAAAGACATCAAAATCCTTAGGCAAGTTAATGGTGTAGTAATTAACATATGCACCAAATTATAGAAATATCATTTTAAAATGCCAAAATTCATGTCCATCAGTATTTCCTTACAATAAAAAATAATTTTTAAAAAACATGTTAATCCACAAGTAATAATTTAATACAAAAAGTATCATATTTCATAAAAGTGACATTCCCTTGTCCATCAGGGCTCAAATGAATCACTTAAGGGATGTCTACAACCCACTCCCTGAGTTTATATGACACACTACAGCTCACTTTACCTTGAGATCTTGCCTCGTGGCTAGAAGTTCAGACTCCTTCCCATAGAAGTCAGATTGAAGGTGTTTGAGATTTTCCTGGCATTTTTCATAGGTATTTTGTAACCCTGATATCTTCTCTTTCTCTGCTGCAAGTTCCTGGGCTGCCTGCAGTGACTGTTGCTGTAATTTATTCTCAAGATCTGTCTGGAACATACAGTAATTATTTAAAAGAGCATGTACATAAAAACCTAGTCACAAATACAAAATGATATTCACACAACTAAGAAAGTTCCTGAAAACAAGATGAAGCACATTTATGCCCTAAATTCCACTTTGATAAAGTTATGTACTTTATAAAATCAAGGAATTACACATTTCAACACACCTCAGTCTTAAAACTATAAAATGTAAAACTAATTAAGTGAAGAGAAACAAAGCTCTTCTCTGGGAAGCTCTAAGTATCAAGCTTCAGGAAATAGAAAATAACTATATTCTGATGGGACATGCACTGTTAGGTGCCTCAGAAGAAATATTTTAAGGTTAAAATAAGAAATTTCATGAAAGAAATTAAAAGCTCATTAGTATGTTGTACTGAGGTAGATAGCTGTACTCTTGGAAATTTAAGAATA